>CM020814.1:10913363-11025863 GCA_009859135.1 Formica selysi | reverse complement strand
AGGATATAATAGAAGAGTTAATAATACGGGGAGAATGTATGATAATAGGAGACTTTAATATAGATATTATGTTAGATTCGTTTTATACAAGGAAGTTACAAACGACGATGTTGAGCTTAGGCATGAAACAATATGTAAATAAACCGACGAGAATTACGAAAGATAGTAAAACAATTATAGATTTAATTGTCGCTAATAATAAAATAGAAATGCAGGTAATGCATGAACCTAAAATAACGGACCATGCGTGGCTAAAAGTTGAACTGAATGCGAATAAATTTGATAATAAATACAGAGAACTTAGTGTTAGGAATTATAGAGAGTTTAATATAGATGAATTTATTAAATTAGTGGAAAATAAATTAGAGAAAAACCAAGATATGAATATCAGTGTGAGAGCGAAGAAATTTGTTGATAGTATAGTAAATGCGTTGGACGCTACAGCACCTAGAAAAAATTTTAGAATTCCGAGAATATGGCAAGGGAAAAAGTTGTTTTCGGATGAAATAAGAGAAGCAGCGACTAAAAGGGATGTGGCATATAGGAAGGCATTGTATGCTGACACGGAACAAAAGTGGTTGCAATTTAAAATTGAAAGAAATACAGTAGTTAAATTAATTAAGACAAAGAAGAAAGAATATTATGAAAATATGATAGATCTTAATAAAGAAAACATCTATGTGGAAAACACTAAAAGAAATAATTAGAGGCGAACCAGGAGGTAAGAGGGAAGTAGAGAATATAGATTTTGAAATATTAGACAACACTGAAGGATGCAATATAGCAGGTAAATTTAATTTATATTATATACAAAGTATTAATAGTATAGTAAAATCTATAAATGGGAGTAAAACTGGAAATGCATGTAAAAGAATTATTTATGTTATTGAAAACGAGGGAATTATGGAAAATTTTGAAATGATTAGTATAGAGCATTTACAGGAAATTGTTATGGGGCTACCGAAAAAGAAAGGTACAGAGGAGGGAATAACTAGCGATATATTAAAGGCAGCATTTTGCGTAATAAAAGAGGAATTTGTTGATATAATAAATAATTCTTTGAAGGAAGGTTGCTGTCCAAAAGGTTGGAAAACGTCTACAATAATACCGATTCCAAGAATAGAGAAAGCTAGAAAAGCAAGTGAACTTAGGCCTATAAATATGTTACCAATATTTGAAAAAGTGTTAGAATTAATAGTTAAAAACCAAATTGAAACGTATTGATACGCAGATGATACGTTAATATATGTAACTGGAGAAAGCAGCGCGGAATTAGAGAGCAAAATGAATATGGCATTTACTATAGTAGAAGAGTGGATGAATATAAATAAGTTAAAAATTAATGCAGGAAAAACGAAATATATGATTGTTAGAAGTATAAGAAAAGAACTGCGAGGTAATATAACATTGAAATGTTTGGATGGAACTGAGATTGAACGTGTGGAAATAATGAAATACCTAGGCATAATTATTGACGATAGACTACGATTTAAGGACCACTGTGATTATATGCTAAAGAAAATAGGGAAAAAAACGAGTTTTTTAAATAGAATAGGTAATTATATATCGGCATATACTAGATGTATTGTATATAAGACAATTATAGCACCTCATTTTGAGTATTGTGCGACGCTGTTAATTGATATGGGAGAAACACAGCTGAGTAAATTGCAAAAAGCACAAAACCGGGCCATGAGGATCATATTGCAATGTGATAGACATACCAAAGTGGAGCGTATGCTGCAAGCGCTGCAGTTTATGTCCATAAAACAGAGGCTATATTATAATGTGTGTATATTTATTTTTAAGATTTTAAGGAACATGTTACCAGAGCAATTAAGAAATAGATTAGAAATTGTGGGAAATGAGAGTAAAAGGCAAACACGACAAGCTGGAGATATTGCAATAAAATATCGCAGAACAAGGAGTGCGCAAAAGAGTATGTTTTACGAAGGAGTGAAAATGTATAACGCCTTGCCAGCTGAAATAAAGCGGAATGAAAGAATTGTGCCATTTAGGCGAATGTTAAAGGCGTATATTGTAATTAATGTAAACTAGATTTGTATTACAAATAGCTGAAAAAGCTAATAAAGATCAATCAATCAATCAATCTCTCTCTCTCTCTCTCTCCCCCTCTCTTCCCTTCTCCCCCCTCACCCCTCACCCCTCTCTCACCGCTCATTCTCTCCCCTCTCTCTCTCCCTCTCTCTCTCCCCCTCTCTCTCACCCTCTCCCCCCCTCTCTCTCTCTCTCTCCCTCTCTCTCTTTGATCGTTCATTATTGTATTCTTTTATTCCCATTATTATATTCTTTTATTTGCTCAACTTTTATTCTTTCTATTCTCGTCTCCCTACATAAAAATAAATAAAGGACCCCGCACTAATTACATGAGAAATTGGCCATCGGTTAAATTGGCTGGAATTTTTTTATGTTATAGTTCTCATCATTCCGAACAAAAAACCTAATGGTCAAAAAGTCCGTCTATGCATAGTTTTCGAGATATATTTTTTTAAACATTAAAAAAACGCATGTATTATTTTGCATGTATGTCTCGATAAGCGTTGGGCTGTATTATCTTCACTCTGTATGCATGGATTGAATACATGTATGCTCGCATGTATGTTGGCATGAATTTGTATCACATGTATAAACATACTTGCATGAATATACAGGGTGTCCAAAAAAATGGGGAATACCCCTATCATACTTCAACGTTCGAAATGGGTGAAAAATTCTTTCATCATTCAGAGAAATCAAGGAATGTATCGGATGTTTCGTTTCACGATGTTGGAGGGATGTACCCAATGTACAGAATAGATCGGGGAAGGTCGGAAAAGATTAACTTAGGTAGAGTCTGGCGATGGAAATCGGAAATAGCCTGAATCCTTCCAAACTAAGCTTCAGAAAGAATAGACAATAATCAAAAATCATCAGAGTTCTTCGAAAATAATCACTCAGTATGAGAACTGCTGGAAAAATTGATCGGGAATCATTAAAAATACTCGGAAATCATTTAAAACAGTCGAAGATGACCAAACATGATCCATCATCCTCGGAACATCCGAAAATAATCGAAAATTATCATCGTCATTGGCAGAGATTCCCGTGATTCGTCTCCAAAAACCATTGAAAATAATCAGCAATTATCGAAGTTCCGCGGAAGTAATCACCCAGAGTGTGTACCTCTGTTTATAATAATCGGAAATGACGTATGTTCATCATCCATCCACGCAAGTGGTGTCCTAAAGATCGGGAGCATTTCAAACGTTCCCAAGTTCATTGAGATTCTGCTGGGGTTGCCTGTGAGCAGCATCCAACACAGTATCCAACAGCGATGAGGACGGATATCTAATGTCCGGTTGATGACGCGCATATCCCAGATACCACAACACGCTGGCAATATGTGCACAAGTACCCAATGTTCTTGCACCTGACCTGCAAGTGCAATAATGATCCAAAATTACGTCCCTAGTATCCAACTCATCGTCATCTGTCATATCGTTATTGTATGCTATGAATATTTGATGCTTTGTTGCACGACGAAATCGTGAGAAAATCCGAACCCTTATCAATCCTGGTTCCCCGAGAAGGGAATCGAGTTGGAACTCCTCTTGTCCATCACGTTGCATCTTATCTTGTATATACGATGGTGCCAGGTTGACCTGAAACGTTCCCACAGTCAAGTCCCGTAAACTTTCCAATGACAAACGTGGAAAATCATGTAACTGACCATTCTGAAGATGAATCCATTGTGCATTCCTGGTACACATTCTCTCAACTTCTACTCGTGCTTGAACAACGTTCACTTCCTTCGACCTATTCAGGAGCTCTTGTGCCAATTCCGCATTGGCTCCTTCCATTTGAATTAAGGGTGATACGCATTAATTATCGCCCCCGCAATATTATAAAACTCACCAAGATGATGAAGATGTGGCACTATAATTGTATGGTCGAAGAACTTGAAAATTGTTTTGATATGCCCATTTCTAGCTTCAATTACCCATCTAGTTTTCGTTACCAATCGAGACTCATTACTTTCTTCAGTAGATAACTATTTCTGATTTGGCATAAGAAAAGCTGGCATTCTATTATCAATCCCTAGCTCTTGCAGTAATGGCTGAACATCTCGATATCCACGATCCAATATCAAAATATCTCCATCGTGGAACCACTCTCTCATGGTGTCAGCATCGAGTCGGAACTCGTTACTCAACATTTGAGCATCATTATTGTAATAATCAGAGAAATAAGGTCCCTGAATCGCCAATATGTACCCATCTGGAGCAACTATCAGAGCAGGTTTGATCAAATGTCGACCTTTGTGAATTGAATATGATTGACGTAGAACACGAAAATTACTACTTTTCTGAATGTACGAGTAAGTTGCGTCAATATAAGCAATAACTCTCGGGGAATCTGGTTCGGGATTATATAATTCATTAGCGAAAGAAGTTACATGATCCACTATATATTGTTCCCGAGTAATGGCTTGGAAACCGATATTGGCTGGGACAAATCTATAAAGAAGAGATTGGCGAACGTTTGCAATTGCCAAACCAACCGCTTGTCGAGATGAATATTGGAATAGAACCTTGAGAAATTCATCAGACAACCCTTGTCGTAGTTTACATAGAAACATCAAGAGATCTTTCTTACTGATATTTCTAACACCACGTGCTTGAGGAACGGGGTCGCAATATGTATACAGTTCTCGGAACTGCTCTTTTGTGATAGGAGCTATGGATGCGAACTCTTCATCAGTGAAATCATTTTCATTTTCATAATTGCACTTGTTAAGTGCTACATCACGGAGGGATTGTAAGAAGATTTGCAACTCCTGACCTTTAATGACATATGACCTGTGAACAGAAGTCAAACCTGGTAACAATGCTTTGTGAATCAAACCATCCTCATCTAAATGTCGGTCACAACATCTTGTTGTTTCCGGGATGTAAATATTCTTCAGAATGAAAACGTTCACCCTAGCCGTGATAGGCAACCGCCGAACATTGTTCGTAGCTCTGCAGAACAAACAAGGATGGTTGGAAATGTCAGTAATGACGTTGAGTCTCAAGCAACTTGGATTCCGTTCTATTTCGTCAATATCGTTTCTTATATTGATATTGCAATTGAAACATATTTTACATTCATCATCAATTTCGATGGGCTGCGAACCATGTTCTTCTCGTCTGAGGATAGCGGTTTGTCTGATCACTTGATCATCGTCAATTCGCACCATTTGTCGCGGATTGAATTGACGATTACAAACGTAACAACGTTTGCGGGACATGAAAGGCATTGTAAGATTTTTGTGACAATGAGGGTGAAAAGAATATTAAATAAGACCGAGACGCAATGATAGAAACAACTAGATACGAAGAAAAAATCGTAGTATTGCGTGAAAAAAGAACAAATGACAACGCTCTCCGGGCGAACCACGTCCGTTCGAGAGAAAAAGAATATCCAATATTGACGACAAAAACAGGTGAATACGAATGAAAAATCCAAGTATTGAGTGAAAAAAGAACTAATGACAACGCTCTCCGGGCGAACCACGTCCGTTCGAGAGAAGAAGAATATCCAATGTTGACGACAAAAACAGGTGAATACGAATGAAAAATCCAAGTGCAATACCCTGGTGCAAAAAACATGGACACCCTGTATATTCATGCATGTATGTTTATACATGTGATACAGATTCATGCCAACATACATGCGAGCATACATGTATTCAATCCATGCATACAGAGTGAAGATAATACAGCCCAACGCTTATCGAGACATACATGCAAAATAATCGTTTTTTTAATGTTTAAAAAAATATATCTCGAAAACTATGCATAGACGGACTTTTTGACCATTAGGTTTTTTGTTCGGAATGATGAGAACTATAACATAAAAAAATTCCAGCCAATTTAACCGATGGCCAATTTCTCATGTAATTAGTGCGGGGTCCTTTATTTATTTATTTTTATTTTATACAGCATAAATGAGATATACAATACAAGTTATTTTCTTTTTTTATTTCACTATAGTTAATACAATACATAATTACGTTTTACTATAGTTAAATACAACACATGCACATACAAAAATACACACGCACACGCATACATACATAATACTTTTTTTATTTATAAAATATACAATATCTTATTTATGCTTTATAAAATAAAGATGAATAAATTAATTTATTATCATGTAGAAAAACAGGAGTACAAAGAATAAAAGTCGAACAAATAAAAGATTATAATAATGGGAATGAAAGAATACAATAAAGAACAAGCAGAGAAAGAGAGAGAGAGAGAACGAATGCAACTGAACGGTGTGCAACTGAACGGTGTGCAACTGAGCGGTGTGCAACTGAGCGGTGTGCAACTGAGCGGTGTGCAACTGACCGGTGTGCAATTGAGCGGTGTGCAACTGAACGGTGTGCAACTGAACGGTGTGCAACTGAGCGGTGTGCAACTGAACGGTGTGCATTTTTATGTGTCCAACTAAACGGTGTGCATTTTTATGTGTGCAACTGAACGGTGTGCAACTGAACGGTGTGCAACTGAACGGCGTGCTACTAAACGGTGTCCAAATTAATTTTCTTCTGTGTCCAAAAGCTACTGTGTCCAAAATTATTGTATCCAAATGCACTGTGTCCAATTGAGCCGTGTGCAAAGTTTCGTGTCCATTTGCAACGTGTCCATTTGTACTGTGTCCAATTGTACTGTGTCCAAGTGCACCGCTCCCCATGTATATTACTCTCTCACACATGAATTAAAGTTTGGTAATTTATCAATTAATTATTGTATATAAAGCAGTAAAAATATATTGTGATATTGTCTCATTTCAATATATGGAACACAATGCAAAATATTGTGTTTTCTATCATGCATGTTTGAAATAATTATGTTGGTAATGGCGGAACTAAAAATGTCGGTATTATCGACATTTTTAGTTACGTTTAGATGAGGGCGCTAACCCGTCGGAGTTCGCTCGTCGGTTTTGGATCCCCTTAAAATTAAATTTCTGACTGGTTATTACAATGTAAAAGTATGTTTAATTGAACAAAAAAATAAAAAACATTATCAACATGTTGTTGATAATGAGGAGAATGATCGTGGAGAAAATGGTGGTTCAAGGGAAGGAGAAGAATGTTCTGGAGAATATACGGGAGAGTAACTAGAGGAAAGAACAAAGGGAAAGAGGAGTAATAGATTCTGTGATTTGTGTGTGTGGTAACTTACGATTATTAGTAAGCAATTTAGTTAGCGAACGATTATTAGTGTTATTAATCATAAGATCGGAATTCGCGGCAGCCCGAGTTAAAATTCTTCGAGTCCTGCGACTAACATGCTGCGATTCACAAAAAGTAGGTGCCTGTTAGCCTTGACGCATTAGTGCCGATCTACAATAGGTAATTTAAGCCCTAAGCCTTAAGAAATTGACTAATCACAGTCGAGTATTCTCCTCATACTTGATTGTGATTGGTCAATTTCTTAAGGCTTAAGGCTTAAATCACCTATTGTAGACCGGCACTTACTACTTTCTGCCACGAGAAGCCAGAAAGCATTTTCAGCCAAATCTCGTGTAAAGCGATACCCTAGAAAAACAAGAATAGTGTGTCGTTGGTCCTTTCCTATCTTTCCTCTCTGCGGTGCGTCCATGCAAGCAATGCAATCGAGTGTGTACATACGTATACAGACATACACCTATCACACTCTGAGAATTTGTTTCTTAATGTTGGTGAACTTAAGTATAAAACCAAAGGTTCATTTATTGTCACCGCACGAGGTTTTTAATATCAATTCAAAGTTTGTCTGTCATTCTTGTCGACGTTTAAGATTGAGAAAAAGAACTTATATCAGCGCGAATTAGTGACTATGTCGAAAATTAGATTGTTCCATCAAGCACAGTGTTTCTCTGTGTCTCCTTGCTAGAAAGCACCCCATATTGCTGTCATGTTGCCAACTATAATACAATTTGCAACATAACAGTAATCTCACAGTTGGCTATCTGGGGAGCAAAGCTGGAAAATGGATTATATCCCAAATAGCATATGAATGTCTTTTGGACGTTTTACCTCAAGTAGTAAATGTACGTTATTTTAATATCAAATGATATTATTTTTACATCAAATGATGTTATTTTGATGTCAAATAATAATATACATTTATTATCTGGGACTTGCGGAATA
This sequence comes from Formica selysi, assembly GCA_009859135.1. Taxonomy (NCBI): domain Eukaryota; kingdom Metazoa; phylum Arthropoda; class Insecta; order Hymenoptera; family Formicidae; genus Formica; species Formica selysi. The sequence goes on along the minus strand of CM020814.1, from coordinate 11,017,675 downwards.
TTCAGAAAATATTCTGTTGTATTCCTCATATTTTTTAAAGACATTCTAAGGAATAGCAAATAAATGAGCACCTCAAACTATGCCTAGAAATATCCTCAAAATATTCTCTATTTCAAAATTTGGGGTGATTACAATAATTACGGCCCCCTATTTGAAAAGTCGTTTTTGAAGACATTTTTGACAAGGAACACGGGAAAAATAGTAAAAAAAATTTCCGACCAATAGTTTTCGAGATATATCACTTTAAAGTATTGGACATGATAATAAAACTTTATATAAACGGACCCAACGATGTTGACCTTGACATATGTTGTCAAGATCATGATTCTGAGTAACTTTTCCTTATAACTTAATCGGCGGTCTCTTATAATTTTTAAGATATTTAAAGTTAAAATTTTAATTCGAAACGAAAATTTGGTTTGGGTTATATAATGTAACCCAAACCAAATTTTAGTTTTAAATCAGAAATAGGTTTGGGTTAGGTTATATCTTTCGGAAGTGGAGCCCCCCGTAGGGGGGGGGGCGGAACCCACTGCGTCCACGTATATACTTTACAACGCGAAGCGAGGTCCACCCCACAATTGTTGTATGGGTGGGAGATGGATTGGGTTAGATTCGAAACGAAAATTTGATTTGGATTATATAACGTGGGTGGGAGATGGGTTGAGTTAGGTTAGTTTTTCTCGGGGAGGGGATGCAGGGAGAGGGGCGACATCTCTCTTCCGCCCACGCGTACGATTTTTCTAGATATAAATAAATAAATGTGTTAAGAAGATATTTTATAAAACATACATAGTGTTTGAAAATTATATATAATTATATGTAAACAAAAATTAAACAGAAATTAAAATAAATAAAAATATTAAACAAAATTTTAACAAAAAAATGTCTATAATATGTTGATTACTTTCGAAAACTGAATACAAGCATCTACTAATAGTAAGAGCAATAAGAATTTTGTGTTTATGTTCAAAAAACGTAAACAACGCAAGACATTGGTAGTACATATGATTCTAAGCTACACATAAAAGATACTCGCGACAGTGATCTTCACAACATGTGTCAAGGTCAAGGTCATTGGGTCCGTTTTGTAACGTTTAATTATCATGTCCAATACTTTAAAGTGATATATCTCGAAAACTATTGTTCGGAAAATTTTTTTACTATTTTTCTCGTGTTTCTCTTCAAAAATTCTTTCAGAAACGACCTTTCAAATAGGAGGCCGTAGTTATCGTAATCGTGCCCAAAATTTTATAGATGTCCGTAAGACATTCATAAAATGTTGTCATTCTTGAAAAATTTGTAATGCACCCAAATTAATCCAGAATATGTTATTAAGATACTTTGTATGCTATGTTAAGGATAAAATCTTAAGTCATATTTATCATTTTTAAAATTATATATTAGTGTAAGATTCAAAGAAAAATATGTAAGCGAGCAGAGAGAATACAGTAGCATGGGGCGGTATGTGGCTCTGCGGCAAAATGGTTGATCAGATGAGCGGAAGATCCTAGGATCGAGTCCCGGTCGAGTCCCAATATTTTTCCTCTGTTAGAAAAGATTTACAGATTTGAGAAATGGGATACACCTCATTCGCTCAGAAAGAAGGATCAAAAAAGCCAGGATTGCGAACGCGAAATACTTTGTGTGTGGTAGACTTTAATCAGATGAAACTCGTCTTCGTCCAGGTCCAAAAGCGTGAAAACTGATTTGACGCTCAGTCTCATTAGACAATCTTCTATAAGAGGGAATGGATATTTTTATTTCAATACACTACTATTGAGCTGTCTTAAATCTACGCATAAATGCATAGAATCGTTTTTCTTTTAATCTGGTACTATACGCGCGCAATATAAAGTGATACGCTTGGTTTGGTTAATATATTTCATGCGAGCAGATCGTCCGTAATATTGCGAATCTGCGAATAAGATATTTGCAGCAGTCGTTGTTGGCTGAGGCATCACCGGCAACTGCTTCTTTTCCTTCAGCTTTGGAAAATACGTCCTAAAATGACCCGGTTTTCGGCAGTAGACACAAAAAGACTTGAATTTCCGAGGTCTTTGCCAAATAACTCATCTTCCCGCAATTTTCATATTGCTGCTCTGTTAATTTCACGGACTTGGATCTGTCTGTCCGTTTCTAAAGTAGCCGCAGTAGTTGCATGTTATCGCAGTAATTTAATGCATCTCCGTCTAAAATCGGTAATTATAGAAAGAGGGCAACCTCATGTATGACCTTGAGCTTGATATATATTGTCAAGGTCATCGTCCTGACCTTGAAAAAAGTGGCGGTCACGATCTGTTCAAATGTTATGAAACATTAAAGTTTCCGTTTTGTACAATACGAAAGCACAATACAATGTCAATATCATTCGATCGGTGCTTTGTTTACATTCTTCTCAGACAGCACAAAACATCCTCAGGATCATCTTGAATATGTCCAGGACGATTCAGGACATTTGTAGGATGTTTTAAAATATTATTATAAATATATTTTATGAAAATTTAATATGCATACATGATTATTTTCAGTTATGTAGGCTATTTAATATAATTTAATAATCTTAAGTATTATAATAAGTATTAATGTCCTATAAATGTCCACTGGATAACCCTTGGATGTCTGTAGGATATCTGCCCTGTCTATTATATTGGATGTCCTTTGGATTTCCAGAAGACATATACATGTGCAATTAATTGTTAACATTAATTTCGTTTAATATTAATAATTGAATTTGATGCACACATTTTCATATATCCAAAATTATTATTTATTTAATATTTCATGAAAAATGTTATTGTGCACAAAACATTCCAAAAACGTTACAAAAAATAGTATTCAGCCGCTAGTTCGTTTGTTTACCGCTATGCGACGCGCGATCTCGTATTTGAGATTTGGTCATGAGAATTATATAAAGCTTGCAAAGAGCAACTGGCAGAAAATTAAAAATGTAATTATTTTCTATCAGTTCAATTTCTGATGCAATCTCAACATAGGGAATTCAGATATTGGATTGTTTAGAAAATATTACACGGCTCAAACCCGGAAGGCAAAAACCTAATATTCATGTACAGCACAAAAGCTTCAAATATCAAAGAACGTGAACTATTTTTAGTATTAGATTTTTAGTATTGACAGTTTAGTATTGGCAAATAACAGAATGCAATCTTAATTTATATTTCAATTTCAGGGTACCGATCGTGTAACTTTTTTCCTAGGGCGGAAACATGAAAAGTGAAAAATATTAGCATTGAAATCAATGGCAAAATTTTTCATTTTTCCGCCCTAGGGAAAAAGTTATATGATCGATACCCAGAATTTGCTCCTTGAAACGTACGAAAAATATTCCCAATATATCCTATAGAAATCCTTAAGCCCGTATCAGACTACGCATTGAAAATTGAAGATTGAAGATTAAAGATTGGAATTTGACTAATCAGAACAAAAGGAACTAAAATTTCTTTGTCCTGATTGGTCAAATTTCAATCTTCAATCTCAATCTTCAATGCGTAGTCTGATACGGGCTTTAGGATGTTCCATAGGATCTCCCTGGATTCTCCAGAGGCTAATATTCGGCTATCATTTACTGTTTCTCAGGACGTCCAGAGGAAATCCGAGGGTTAAAATGCAATGTCCTCAGGATATCCTACATGTATATCCTGGATGCCCCCTGGATGTCCTAAGGACATCCTTGTGGCCTACATTCTTCTTACAGCATGTTTACACATACTGACAACGATGACATGTGTATTTTGTATCGTCTCCCTAAGGGGGGGTTTCACTTCCGGAAGATATAATCTAACTCAAACCAAATTTTTGTTTCAAATCAGAAATAGATATATTTATACTTTGCTACAACGCGAAGCGACGTCCACCCCACAATTATGTAGATGGAAAAGTATATACGTGGACACAGTGGATTCCGTCCCGTCTAAGGGGAAGCTCCACTTCCGGAAGATATTACCTAACAAACCTATTTCTGATTTAAAACTAAAATTTATGCTTCTGCTTATGCTTATATTAATGCATCGTAACTTTTGAACGGATTATGATCGCCACTTTTTTCAAGGTCAGGATCACTCAGGACAATGACCTTGACAACATATATCAAGATCAAGGTTATACATGAGGTTACCCTCTTTCTGTATATAATTACCATAGATGTATAATATACAGACTGCGCGTCTCTACATCTCCCATATTCAGAATGCGTCAAAAAATAGACAGCTGCTGTACGATCACCGATCTGTCTTTGTCTGACTGGGAAAGAGAAAAGTAGAAGGGATGGAAAAGATGAAGATAGGCTGGTGATACAAAGCATGCTATCTCTGTCTAATATTTGACGATTCCCACTTCTTAATACTCGGTCTAGATATACTATGTCTATGATAATTACCAAATGATCTATAGTGTCGACGCGGAGCGCCGCTATTGTAGCCCTTAATGAGATTTCCGATTCCAATTAAAAGATTAACGGAATCTTTAAGGCCGGTATTCATAGTCCGTTCTTATATCCAAGATCGTCTTAAGTGTGGTCTTGGGTCGTCTTAAGATCCCATTCAACCAATGAAATGGCCGCATAGCATCTTAAGACCGTACTTAAGACGATCTTGAATATAAGAACGGACTATGAATACCGGCCTAAGAGGCAAATTAAGATTATGCATTAATGCCATGCGATCCATGGCATATTCCTGAAATGATTCTAGCGTCGAGTTTCTATTTTTTGTAAAGCCACATAAAATAATACTCTTTTGTCGAATCTCTTTATAATAGCTTTGCGAAAGCCTGCTCATGATTTTATCATGAATTCTGACCCGAGATTGAACCAATGTCTTGCTAATTTAACCAGCTTGCTCGATGCCGCGATGACATCGTCCAGTGCTCTGTGTATTCTTGATACTCGATCAACCTCAGACCCTTAAACATTCCCCATGTCCGTTCCTACAAACTCAAGTATCTGCGGAGACAATAAGTTGACCGCATGTGCCGGGGAGGCGGATTCAATCGATGAATGACGTGAAAGTTCCTGCCCTAATTCAGAACATGGATCTAGAACAACAGATAAAGTACTGGTGCCTTACAGTGAGGTTGTACTGTTAGCACCAGCGGTCACTGTAATATTTACTGCAAGAGCTGCTGTTGTGGAGCGAGGGGGGATTTAAGGCGGGAGGAGGCACGAACCAAGCATCCATCTCTTCCGTGGCAGCGGCACTGTCGTGTCTGTGTAGGGCGTTTACACACTTCCTCAGCCCGACAAATAATTGTTAGAAAACAACATTTGCGGGTCTGAAAAAATATGCGAGGTACGAGTGGCTGAATCGGGAATCGAATCCGAGTCTTTCGCTTTCCGGGCAACTGCTCTTACCACTGAGCTATTCAGACCTCACACCTTACGCCACTTTAACACAGTACATACGACTCCAGAGCGATGTTGGAATCTCGCTCCGGATGCAGTGCCGATTGTCACGGAGAGACGACATCTCCAGCACGTCTCCAGAGCGGTCCAATCATATTAAACGATTGAAAATTGGCCCCCGTAGCCGCTCAGCGATGAGTCTTGACTCGTCACCAGTATGAATGGAAGCCTCCTCGAGTAGTCCATCTTAAACCACTACGCCTAAGCAGCCCCCTCTTCTGCTCCCAATTAATAATACGATCTTCCACCGTCACCACGTGGTGGATCTAGTGGACAGATTACCAGCACTTACGCTGGCACAGATGTACACCGCAGAGTGATGTACACCGCAGAGTGAATGCATAACATAAATTTGGTTAGAGCCGAGATAAGTTTGTTTTGTATCGCTTATTCCACTCGCTGTTGTGGGTTGAATGGTTTGTTGAGAAGTTCTTTCTGCGGAACCTTGGAGGAAGTGTGCCGCAGAACTGAAGTTCTCATAATGAGTCATAAAAGCGTTAATGATTCCTGCACGATCATTCAGGATGCTGATCTCATAGGGAGTTGCCTCTTTCCTTAATTGTTTGAGAGACATCTTGTCTAAGGCTACACATTTTATAATTCTGGATTCGTTGCCGACATTTAAGTCAGGCAAAGTCGCAAATTTTTTGACAGAAAAAAATCAGTGAGAAACAATAATGAGGTCTCAGAAATAAGTAAATGTCAGGAGTTTTACAATAAATAGAAGTTTCCGAGAACACATATAAAATATAAAAAGGATATGTAACCGAGCAGAGAGAATATGATGGCAGTGTATTGCTCAGTGGCAGAATGTTATCTATCTGAGCGGAAGATTCTAGGATCGAATCCCGATAGGCAGCCCCGGATATTTTTCATTTGCTCAAGAAATATCTTACAGATTTCAGAACCATACAGCATAGAAAGGTTGCAAAAACATTAAATAAATATTTTAATGTAACAATGGAATATTACATATATATTATGAAATATGTTGCAGCAACATTAAAATGTCCGCTCTCAGTAACATTGTAATTGTAACATTATAGTACCATTACAATACAATGCGGCGCATTAATAATAATATGAGATACAGGTGCCTTTTATCTTAACTTATACATTTTCAGCAAATTGGCTTATTATACAGGGCGAGGAAAAAGTCCCGGACCCCTGAAATATCTCGGAAAGAGTGGGATATAGAAAACAATGTTAAATACAAAAGTAGTAGGGTTCAAAGTGGGGTACTTGATGGTGACCTTGACCTTGACCTAGGGGCCAAAATTAGGGGTATATATGTATATACAAGGTGCGGCATTTAAATTGAAACATCTATATATATAAAAAATAAAGCAAAATGAAAAGAAATGTTTTAGACAAAAGTTGTAAGGTGTCAAAGGGGCGTGTGGTGGTGCTACTGGTTTGACCTTCGAGTGGAGCGTCAAGATGAAATAAAGATCAATTTCTTTCTAACGGGACTCTAATTTTTTAAATACCTAAATTTGTAGCCCTTCTCATAATGAATTCAATGATCACACTCAAGGTCATTCGAGGTCAAATGACCCAAGTAGAATTTATAAATATTTTCGTCTTCTGCAAATTTTTTCTCAACTCAATAAATTAGCGGTAAACAAAAAAACTAGCGGCTGAATATTGTTTTTTTGTAAAGTTTTTGGAATGTTGTATATAGTAACATTTCTCATAAAATATTACAGTAACATATATTTTCTTGTATAACGTTTCTACAATATTGCATTGCAACTAACAAGAGTGTAACATTGCTGCAATGTAATTGAAATGTTCTATGCTGTATGGGATATATCATTATATATAAAATATGGGATATATAATTATATATAAAATATGTTCATATACAGGGTGTCCGGTAAAGATTGTACCAACGCTCGTGAGCGAGTAGAGCACAGTAAACTGAACAGAAAAGTCCTTTACCATTTTGCGATTTTTGTAATAATTATTGAGAAATTAATTAAAAAAGATCGACCAATTCGTGTGAGTATAAGCGCGCAGTAAAAAGGGACAACCCATTGATGTGTGGTTACAAGGACGCGGGAATCCATTATTAGTACTGCTCGTACGTAACCGTTGTCATTTGTAAAGCGCTTCTCCCAAAACTTCGTCGCGCGCCTAGCGACCACAAACTTTTGAGTTGTCTCTGGGCCGTTCTTTCTCGCCGCGCGCTTATACTCACGCGAATTGGTCGATCCTTTTTAATTAATTTCTCAATAATTATTACGAAAATTGCAAAATGGTAAAGGACTTTTCTATTCAGTTTACTGTGCTCTACCTGCTCACGAGCTTGGCACAATCTTTACCGGACAGCCTGTATATGTATATACAGGGTGTCCCATAATCCGCGGATCACCCGCCATGTGCAGGTAGAGCAGATGAAACCAAGAAGAAAAGTCCTTTACCATCTTGCGATTTTCGTAATAATTATTAAGAAATTAATTTAAAAAGATGGGCCAATCCATGCCTTACACAAGCGCGCGGCGAGAAGAGCCTTCCTACTCAGGCGTTGCTAGGTGCGCGGCGAAGCGATGGGAGGAGCGCTCTATACGGCTACGTACGAAGCCACGCATCTCGAACTATTCTCTCTCTCTCTCTCTCTCTCTCTCTCTCTCTCTCTCTCTCTCTCTCTCTCTCTCTCTCTCTCTCTCTCTCTCTCTCTCTCTCTCTCTCTCTCTCTCTCTTCTCTCTCTCTCTCTCTCTCTCTCTCTCTCTCTCTCTCTCTCTCTCTCTCTCTCTCTCTCTCTCTCTCTCTCTCTCTCTCTCTCTCTCTCTCTCTCTCTCTCTCTCTCTCTCTCTCTCTCTCTCTCTCTCTCTCTCTCTCTCTCTCTCTCTCTCTCTCTCTCTCTCTCTCTCTCTCTCTCTCTCCCTCTCTCTCTCCCTCTCCCTCTCCCTCTCCCTCTCCCTCTCCCTCTCCCTCTCCCTTTCCCTCTCCCTCTCCCTCTCCCTCTCCCTCTCCCTCTCCCTCTCCCTCTCCCGCTCCCTCCCCTCTCCCTCTCCCTCTCCCTCTCCCTCTCCCTCTCCCTCTCCCTCTCCTCTCTCTCTCTCTCTCTCTCTCTCTCTCTGGGACAAATCAATTAGTATAAAAAAAGTAATTGTTTTCAAGAAAAAGTATGTAACTATTTACAATGTATTTTTTTTAAACAATTATTTGTTTTTTTCTTTACACTAATTGATTTGTCCCATTATTCTGTACATAAAAGTATTACGGTAAGATTATCGAAAACTAAATATTTTACGAGATATTTTATTTTTTATATCAGTATATGTCAGATTAAAATATAAAATAACTCAAAAAGTACTTAATGAAAAAATACTTTATTATAGTATTTTGGAAAGCTCTCGACATAAGCTATAAGAATATGCAATAAAAAATAGGGGATTCTATTTAAGAAATTAAAGGTGTCCTTGACTTGACCTTAACAATGCCATCCAAGGTCAAACCAATAACACCTTCTTATGTTCCCCTCAAAACCATACAATTTTTGTTCAAAACGTTTTTCTCTAAAATGCTTTAGATTTTGAAACAAAAAGGGTGTACGGGTGGTCTAGGACACCCTGTATAGGACTCTAACTATGAGAATGTTGTCAGCTACCAAAGTTGCATCATACATCATGACACGATGTATGTACTCATATATATGATACTTATATACAGGGTGTCTCATAACCTCCGTACAATACTTTAATAGTGTATTCTAGAGATAAAACAAAGTCAAAAATTCTAATACAAAAATTTTGAGGCTGCAATAGTTTTTCAGTTATAAGCGATCAAAGTTTGCCAATGATATCGCGCGCTCAGATCCGTAGTACACATACACGCGTACCGATCTCTGTCATCTGTTATTGATTTTACGAATCAGATAATATTGATTTTTACTGTACAGCTGATTTTACTGTTCTTACGTATATGAATATTATATACGATGGTCAGCTGATATTAATGAATTATAAATGTTGTACGTCAAATATTTAATATTTTCTTAAATAATAATTTAAATGGTTGATTAATTATTATATTTAAATAGAAATATAAACCTAATATTTTCATACATTTAAGAAGCGAAGTTTATTTTTGTTTTGATCGCGCGAAGAAGTTTTGTGGAAATAAATTTACTAATTTTATCTGTCAGCAATAACAGATGACAGATCAGTATACGTATATAAATGTACTTACGAACCTGAGGGTGCGAATTCTACGCAATATTATTGGCAAACTTTGATCACTTATAACTCAAAAACTATTGTAGCCTTGATAGTTTTGTATTAAGATTTTTTATTCCATTTTGCCTCTAGAATACGCTATTAAAATATTATACGGAAGTTGAATTGAAATATTATACTAAAAATGGTTATTTATATTTCTTTCTAAACATAAAAAGTCCGTAAAAAATTTTGCAGCCCATTTGCAGGTGGAGCCGTGATTCTGAATAATTACCAAAAATAGTTATTATCAAAATGAGAGTATATTAAATTGTCTACAAAAAAGGTATGATTCAATTTTTTTTTACTATAATAGTTTTTGAGAAAATAGGCTGCGAATGTCGCCTGAGTCGATCAGTGAACTGTATACAAGTATACACGTCCTATATATATACTGTAGTGATGGAATCCAATTCAGAGTTCCAGAATGTTCATCTTTGAGGTCCTCATCGTTATATTATCTGTACAGAACAAAAATGTTTATTGTAAATATATGAACTAAAAGAGGAATATTTAATTTTTATACATTTTTTATACTCACTTTTTGTTATTGACGCAGTCTTTTACTAGCACGGCTAGTACAGGAAATATCCTCATTTGCCATAAAAAAATCCGATCGAACGTGTAAATCTTCGAAATCCTCTGGACGATGCTTTCAAGTTTGTCTCCGAACGCTGTTCGTCTGCATCTTGTGTGGATGCAGGAAGACAGGAATTAATTGCACAACAGTCTGCAATAACTGTCATGGAAATTATTTGAATAGTACGAGCACAGCCATCGACAAAGTAAATGACAATGAAATAGAAGATGCAGACGAACAGCGATCTAAAGCAAGCTTAAGAGCATCGTCCAGTGTAGAGGATTTCGAAGATCTACACGATCGATCGGATTTTTTTATGATGATATTCCCTGTACTAGCCGTGCTAGTAAAAGACTGCGTCAATAACAAAAAGTGAGTATAAAAAATGTATAAAAATTAAATATTCCTCTTCTAGTTCATATATTTACAATGAACATTTTTGTTCTGTACAGATAATATAACGATAAGGATTTTAAGGATGAACATTCTGGAGCCCCGAATTGGATCCCATCACTATAGTATACATATAGGACGTGTATACTTATATGTAGACTTCGGATTATATGCAAATTGCATCTTTGTTATTTTTGCATATTTTATGAGAGCATTATAATGTAGACAAATTATAATGTTTACAATTAATTAATGTTAATTAATTTTTACATATTTTGCATATTTACTCGATCTTTGCATATTTTCAAAAAGTTTGCATATTTACATAAATTTTGCATATTTTATTGCATATAATTGAATACATATTCAATTTCTGCTTAAAATATCTATTATTTAAAAATTATTTAAAAAGTCCGAAATTCAACAACTTGGATTTATTAAAAGCATTTATAGTTTCGTGGCAAAAATAATTGAGAAATTAGAAAAAAGGGAATGAACCTGTTAGAATTAATTATAGAGTTCGAAACTTTATGTAAAAATATTAAAGGTAAAATTGGTGCAGCAATTTTTAAAAAATTAAACGACATTTTGAAAAAAAATATAGGTTATAAGCTATTAACTAAAGTCAACAAAATTTTGAGGCGAAATAATTGCTAATGATGATAACAACATTAATTTTTTTATTCTTGAATTAATTAGTAAACTTAAAATGCCCCAATAACATCTGTAGATGTTGAACAGTCTTTTTCTCTTTTTAAATATTTATTTTCAGATAGAAGGCATAGATTTTTTCTGGAAAATTGTGGAAAGCATTTCATAATATATTGTTTTAACTCTTAATAAAAGATTGTATATTTAGTTTTCTTAAGAATATAAATTAAAAATTAAAAATAAGGAAAGGAATATAAGTTTAGTTTAAATATAAAAGTTTATACATACAAATAAAGTTCCTGTTTTTAAATATCGTTATTTTGTATTTGTAAGATATATATTGTTTGATTAAAGATTATTTTATTTCTTATTTCATTTTGCATCTGTTCCTAAAGATGTGAAATATTATAAAAAAATTAATATTTATAAATATATATCTGCATATTCTTTGCAAATTTGTACAAATTTTTGCATGTTTTTGCAAAAATCCGTGCATATATATGCGCATATTTTCTAAATTTTCCATGCATATAATCCGAAGTTTACTTATATGTATATATACAGTTCACTGATCGACTCACGCGACATTCGCAGCCTATTTTCTCGAAAACTATTATAGTTAAAAAAAAATGAATCATATCTTTTCTGTAGACGATTTAATAAACTCTCATTTTGATAACTACTTTTTCAATTAAGTCAATATTTTACGAGCTATATGCAAAAAACCGAAAAAGTTCACCTATTTTTCAAGATGGCGGCGACAGCTCATCTTCAATCTTTCAGGACTTTTTAGACGTTCATTAGTAAACCTAAATGAACATTTCTATAAATTTTCAAAACTTTTAGAATTATTTTTTGTATTTGCTTAAAACGGGCTTTCGTTGACTGGGCTATTATCTGTAATAGTTACATATGATGCATGACGAATAACTACATAATGACACTCGTTTCCGGTGCGCGAGCTATCCTGCGATATACGTACTTATTCGACAATCCGAGAATTTCAAAGATTATTACCTTTGAATAGAGTTGTGAATTACATTTTTAGTTATAGTAAGTGCAAAATCATTAGTGTTGACCGGGAAAGTATCAGTCTTTCCGCTTTTAGCGGCCGTTCCGCTTCTTTAGCGACCTTTTCATTGTGCCCTTTGTGCCTCGACCGTTTGGTCGGCCATATTGCTACATCGAAAGTCTTTCTCTGGGAAGAACTTTTATACATATTACATTTTTGGATCCTTGTGACACCAAGATTTGACTGTTTGTTTGTCAAAATGGAATACGAGCTTAAAGATCCTATAAACTCCCCTCTTCCTGACAATAATCACTCATTATCTACTAATTCAGAGCCAGTCAAACCCGCAGAATCAGTAGAATCTCAAATTCGCAGTATAATTCGGGCAAAAAGACCGATGTCTTCTGATTCTTCTCATGAGTCCTTGCCAAAACGATAAAAAAAGCTCTCCATTGAAAAGATGGATCCCCGTATAAATAATAAATATACGCTTGATTCTAAGCCGCCTTATATAGTCTATATAGAGAAAATCGCCGTTTCTCTCTCTCCGTCCATCCTGCCTTCCGAGGTGCAGAGCTCAGCCAGGGAACAATCTGTTTCGAATAATAACTCGGTCGACTCTGGTAAATGTATATCCGATAAAACATCCGACGCTATGGATATCAATAATAAGGATGATCATCTGGACAAAGATAACAGAAAGGGGAAAAAATCTCCTTCAGGTATTTACGGTATCATCTCCTTCGGTAAGCGCATTACTAAGTTTATTGATATATTCAGAAATGCTTTTGACCTTAAAACTATCGGTAGCAATAAATTCTCTGTCCTTTTTCTGACGGAACAACTGCCAATCGATTTATAGAATCTTTCAATAAAAGAACTAACCTCTCTTTCCCTGGTGAAAAATGGTTAGCTTACATACCTAATTTTAAGGTTATTAGACAATTCGTTGTTAGAGGAATTGATGATGACGACTCTCCAGAGGAAATACTGGCGAACGTTCGTCCCCCTCCTGGATGGGAAGTTATGTGGATTCCTCCCTTTGAAGTTAGTAGATTGAAAAGAGCTATTCGCTCTAAGAATAAGGATAACATTACTGAGACAAAGTATGTGGAAACTGATTCATACATCTTTCGTGTCAGAACTGCTACTCCTCCTCCTAGTATTATATACATGGGTAAAAGGTTTACTCTGGAACCATTCATACAAAGAGTTATGCGCTGTCACAGATGTCAAAGATACGGACACAACATTAAAATTTGTCGCACTCCTGACACAAATGCCATATGCCAAAGATGTGGTAGGCTTAGTACTTTACACAATGGAACTACTTGTGACGAGGTCACACCTTGCTGTATCAACTGCAAGAGACATAAGTTTGATGATGCTGAACATGAAGCTTCTGATAGTAAATGTCCTGTCTTTTGCAAACAAAGAGAGATCAAAAAACTTATGGCTTATAATAACATCACTCAAAAAGAAGCCATCGCTCTTATGCAGGGTATGGATCCGGATCCTGGCCCTGGCGTGGATTATGGTTGGACCCGCCCTCCTCACGGGGTACCCCTCCCTTCCTTTTCGGAATTCATCCCATCTAACAAAGCTCATCATCCTCCTTCAACTAATTATACCACTAATTCTTCTTCACGCTACCCTTCCTTCTCCGCAGTCACTAGAAATAACTACAATTATAATAATAACAATAAAATTTCCCTACCTCCGCAGATATCTCAATCATTCATTCATTCATCTAATAAAAAAAACACTTCTCCTTCCCCTCCCCCCCTTCTTAGTCTCATCATCATCATCACTCCTTGCCTACCACTTCTCCCCCAATTTCCTCCCCCTCTCCCCTTCCCTCTCCCAAATCCTTCCCCACCCTTAAACAACTCAAACACGTACCTTTCTCTAATCCTAATAATAACAACAATATAAACAAAAATAAAAATAAAAACAAAGTTGAAGCTTCATCATCTTCATCCTCCAATTCTTTATCACCCCAAGATTCTTCGACCACTATTTCTACCCCTTCAGCTTTCGATATACAATCCTCTAAACAAATGCCATTAAATCCTCATCCTGAATTTCTTGACGCTTGGATAGAATCCTGTCAGAATAAATTCTCCTCAATTAAAATAATCCATCGTGAGGTGCTTCTCGAGATGGGCCATACTCTGCTCAGCAACGCTTTGTGTTCATAAATTAGCATTAATACTGATCTATCTTTATGACTTCTTCTAATGTAAATATTATACAATGGAATTGTCGATCTCTAACGAGAAGAATGCCTGATTTGATCCACTTACTGGACACTTATAGCATCGATATTGCTGCTCTATGTGAAACCAGACTTGATAACGCTTTTTCACCATCAATTTCTAACTACGACATATTTACGAACAATCGTAATAGACATGGAGGAGGAGTGGCTATCCTGATTGGGAAGCAACTAAGATTCTCATATATTAGAGATACTCGTATTGGAAATATATGTTCAACTAACAACATTGAACTGTTGATTGGCAAAGTCTGGATAGAATCAAATAAGCATCTTTATATATGTTCCTTGTATAGTCCTCCCCGTGGAGGCTCACATCCGTTTACAAACAATCAAGCGTGGACAGAGATTCTTCATTTCTGCAATTCTTTGGATCCTATAATCGTCTGTGGGGACGTTAATGGTAAGAGCACTTTGTGGTTTAACCTTATTCGTGGCCCCGACACCGAAGGTAGAAAACTTGAAACAGCCATTTCTAATTCAGACTTGATCTGTATCAACAATGGCAACTTAACCTGGTCATCCGCTGACTTGTCCTCTGCCTCCTCTTTGAACATTACACTAGTCTCACCATCCGTAGCTACAAAGTGCTCTTGGCAGATTCTTGATTCTAATTACGGCAGCGATCACTTTCCGATCGTTACTAAGATCAATGATATGTCATACACTCCAGATTTCGGCAGACCATATATTATATCCAAAATTGATTGGACTTTATTTCAAGTGGAATGTAATAAATTTCGTTCCATATCAATATGAACAATTTCAACTCAATATATGAAGATCTAATACACAATATACATATTGCTCTGGAAAGGGCGGATGCTAAACGCTCTCAAGCTAATAAAACCCGGAAAAAAGTCCCGGCTCCATGTTGGGACAATGATTGCTACGACACAATTAGACAAAAGAATCAAGTCTTCAGAGAATTCAAGAAGTCTCCTACCTCAAACAATCTCAAGAAATACTTGGAGATCTGTCAAACTGTCTCCAAGGAATTTTCACGGAAGGAAAGGATTGCCTTCAGAGAATTTTGTACCTCTCTGGATGTCAATATACCTATTCCAAGGATTTGGTCTTATATTCGTGCCTTCTCAAACAAAAAATCTGGTAATCCCAGTCAACGAGTAATTGATGAAGAGGAATTTCATTCGGCTTTTAATAAACTGGCACCCTACACACCGATACCGCCGCTTTCCACCTACGATATTCAGGCCCTTTTCGACCTTCCGTTTACAACTAGCTGTGATGCTGCTTTCATGCAGAAAAACTTTTCTACATATGAATTTAACGCTGCGGTCTCTTCATTAAAAACCAAGTCAGCTCCGGGTCCGGATCTAATATCAAATAAAAGAAATTGCCGGAGAATCTACACAAGTTGATTCTTAAAATCTTTAACTGTTTTTTTAATAAAGGTTCGTATCCATCGCAATGGAACGACTACTTCACGGTCTTTATTCCTAAACCTGGTGGGAAAAAGGCATTAAGACCTATATCTCTAGCAAATAATCTACATAAAATCTTCGAAAAATTAATCTTAAAACGCCTTGAGTGGTGGGCAGAAAACAACAAGGTTTTATCACAACATCAATTTGGCTTTCGCCGAGGTCTATCCTGTATGGATAATGTGGCTGCGCTCATTACTGATATCCATTTGGCCAACAGACACCGTAAATTCACTGGTGTTGTCTTTCTGGACCTGGTCGGTGCATTTGACAATGTTTTACCAGAAGCACTATTAATACTTCTTGAGAAATTTGGCCTTCCTCAAAAAATCATAGGCTTTATTAGGAAAACCACCACCAACCGATACCTTACTGGATACGCAGCCGGTATCCCTCTTCAGACTAGAAGAACAGACCGAGAATTGCCACAGGGTTCCGTTCTCAGCCCGATTCTATTTAACATATACGTAGCCTTGGCTCATACTTGCCTTCCAGAGCATTTGAAAATATTAATGTACGCTGATGATATTGCCATATATCACATGGATGATAACCTGGATTCAATAAAATGCCAACTTGGTATTGCCGTGGAAAGTCTTAAGGTGTTTTTCGGACGTCTTGGTCTAAAGATTGCCCCTGAGAAATCAGCATATACCATTTTCTCTTCTATGAAGCCAAGGAATTTACGTGTTTTACTAAGGAATAACAACTTTTTCCTCAAATTAGACAACACTAACATTCCAATTTTCTGGTCGCCTCGCTTCTTTGGGATTTACCTGGACTCAGAATTAAAATGGAGAGCTCATATCAATAAACTTAAAAACAGGACTATACCCAGGATTAACATTCTTAAAGCTATCTCAGGCATCAAATGGGGAGCTCACCCAAACACACTGCTTACTATATATAAAGGTTTCATCAGACCTCTGGTTGACTGGGGCTGCCAAGTGTTTCACCCTCTAGATGAAGCACTTTACCTTAAAACTTCCAGACTGCAATTTGCCGCACTTAGGACTGTTACCGATATGATGTGCACAACCCCGACCAACGTACTATTGGATATTAACGGTGAACAGCCTCTGGCATCGAGATGGCAATATCTCACAGAAAAACTTATTTGCAAAATCAAAGCTCGGACTACTCATCCATTGCATTATACCTTAGAACAAATCGCTCAAGATCCAGCAAATGATCAATACAAATTCGAGTCATTAATCAACACATTTATGACACATCAACACATTTTCAATCAGATCGAAACATTTAAACTTCCTGGATACTTGGAGTTTAAATATCATAGTCACCAGTCCAATCCTCCAGTCGATGTGGATATGGGTTTTGGATTAATTAACCGCCCGAACATTCAAGATAAGTTTATACAGTTCACAAACTCAAACATTCCTTCTTCTACCAAATTTTATACAGATGGATCTAGGCTGGATATGGCCAATAAAGCTGGATACGCCATTTATTCACCGGATTTAAATTTAAAAATTAAGCGCAGGATTAATGACAACTGTTCAATCTTTGAAGCGGAGACGCTCGCTATTTCTCATACCCTCGACATAATTTTGGAAAGAAAAATCAATAATTCGGCTATATTTACGGACTCACTCAGTGTACTCTCTGGTCTGAATAATTCTGCCTGGTCAGGTAAAACTCACCACTGGATACTAAAAATTAGACACTCTCTGTATAATTGTCAAACTAATAATATCATGGTCAAACTATTTTGGATACCCAGTCATAAGGGCATATATGGCAACGAACAGGCTGATCTCCTGGCTAAGGAGTCTCTGCATCTTCCTAATCATCTTCTCATGAGTAAATGCCATTACTCAAACATTTATTCTAAATTCAAAAAGCTTGATAAAGACAAAGCTACTCAAACCCTCAGGCCAGTATAAAGGCTCTAGATACTTTAATCTCAAACTCGAATACGGTGACTCCATCCTTTCCACACCTTGGTATAAAAATATCAATGGCTCACTTCCTAGATCTGTTATTACTCTCATCTCTAGAATCAGATCACATCACACAGCCACAGGTAAACATCTATTGGACAAAAACATTCTAACATCGTCAGAATGCTCCTGTGGTCATGCCTGTCAAAATCTCAATCACATCCTTTTTCAATGCCTCTCCCATACTGACAAATCATCCGCACTCATTTCCTCTATCAAAAGAATAGACCCACTTGTCACAATCGACATCCCCAGTATTGCCTTTTCCAACAATCTCAAGATATACAAACTGCTTCACTCATTTGTAAAGGGTCTCAATTTAAATATATAATCTTTCAAAATTCATAAAAAACAATAATGTATAGGCGACTTCCCTAATGCCCAAACAGCCATAGAAGAAGAAGAAGAAGTATAATGACACTCCTTTGACAAATGCATTCAAATATAGTAGATTCTTGTGTGTGTATCCCTATATTACTGTTCGCAATTATCCATACTAGTTTTTGACAGGTATTTGACGTTAAATTTTCCCGAGTGCAACATTATATAGGGGAGGATAATTAGCGGTTTAGGATGGACTACTCGAGGAGGCTTCCATTCATACTGGTGACGAGTTAAGACTCATCGCTGAGCGGCTACGGGGGCCAATTTTCAATCGTTTAATATGATTGGACCGCTCTGGAGACGTGCTGGGGATGTCGTCTCTCCGTGACAATCGGCACTGCATCCATGGAGCGAGATTCCAACATCGCTCTGGAGTCGTATGTACTGTGTTAAAGTGACGTAAGGTGTGAGGTCTGAATAGCTCAGTGGTAAGAGCAGTTGCCCGGAAAGCGAAAGACTCGGGTTCGATTCCCGATTCAGCCACTCGTACCTCGCATATTTTTTCAGACCCGCAAATGTTGTTTTCTAACAATTATTTGTCGGGCTGAGGAAGTGTGTAAACGCCCTACACAGACACGACAGTGCCGCTGCCATGGAAGAGATGGATGCTTGGTTCGTGCCTCCTCCCGCCTTAAATCCCCCCCTCGCTTTACTCTGCGGTGTACATCTGTGCCAACGTAAGTGCTGGTAATCTGTCCACTAGATCCACCACGTGGTGACGGTGGAAGATCGTATTATTAATTGGGAGCAGAAGAGGGGGCTGCTTAGGCGTAGTGGTTTAGGATGGACTACTCGAGGAGGCTTCCATTCATACTGGTGACGAGTCAACATGTGCCACATGTACGCGGCTCGCGCTTGTGTGCGTTACCCCTTCCATTGCTGAGCCGTGAGCCGCGAGACCCGTTTCTGGCATCATTGGCCCTAACATCACGAAGCACCGTTAGCGCAATCTTTCGTCAAAGACGCCAAACGTACAAGAATACATTGCCATTATTGCATGTGTGTTGTGTACGTGTAGCATAATAACAGCTTTTGATGCATGTTTTGCAGTTTGGACTACTTTATTTTTATCTAAAATGTTTTGTAACGTTAAACTATCTGAAATAAAATTAGAGTAATATGTATGAGTAATTAGATTATATGTAAATTAATAATGAACATAAAAAATAATCGGAAATAAAAAACCCAGATAGTGGTATGGTTATTTGAAAATAAGAGGTTATATTTTAACAATACTTGCGAAAATGAACTACTCCAATAAAGTAATAAATATGAATAAGAGTATTAATTTATCAAATTAATCATTTACAAAACTTTTTTACAATAAAATATGTCATATACTTACCTCATATATAATGACGCTTTGATCACTCTTTTGCTACGTTACTTTTGTTTTGTTAGTGCCGGTCTACAATAGGTGATTTAAGCCCTAAGCCTTAAGAAATTGACCAATCACAATCAAGTATGAGGAGAATACTCGACTGTGATTAGTCAATTTCTTAAGGCTTAGGGCTTAAATCATCTATTGTAGACCGGCACTTACGGTTACGATTTTCTCTGTGCGTTGACTGAAGTTTAAGATCCGCCATCTTGGTACCGTCTGTAGTCACACGTGTTTTCGAGTGCCTCCTAGCGAATTGTTAAATCAGCCCATTTCTGGGCTACCTCGAGTGCTCAGTATAGATATATCGACGCCTCTTATCGTGTGCTTCCTCTGGAGCATTGTAATATAGGCGGCCCTGCAACGATTGAACCGATATCAGTGCAATTCGGACGCCGGCCACTACCACGCCTTTGTTCGAGGCTTCGGCCATTGTGCCTTCTTTGTTCTTTTAGAAGAAAAATAAAATCTAATCTCTCTCTTTTCTCCCGCTCTTTTCCACAGACTTTCCTATCCTCTCTCCTCCCCTGGAGGAAGGGTATCGTCGTCGTCGACCTGCGTGGGATCTCACCACCTCTCTCTGCAAGTAAGTCCTTATTCTATCCATAAGAATTATCATGGACGTAGACGACCCTCAAGTAGCGGCCGCCCTTGAGGCATTGATTTCTGAAGCAGGCTCCACGCCTGATTCTCGCGCCAAAATAAGCGCTAAACGACACTGTGAGAAAGACCTGTCATCCTCCTCCATCAAGAACTTGCGTACAAGCACTGAAGGCAGTGTCAACTCACTTCATGGTCCAGTTTCTGGATCTTCCATCTCTTTTTCAGACAGCATCCGTGACAACCGCTATTCGGCCAGTAACGCCGGACCTTTTGATGTTCATATTCAACGTCTCTCTAATCCAAAGTCTTCGCTACACCCCACTTTTGTAGGAAGAGTCAGTTGTGAACTCAACGTAAAAGAGATCATGGAAATAAAGAAAATTGGATATTCTAAAGCCTCGGTTTTCTTTAAAACCAGAGAGGCTGCCAACGCCTTAGTAGAAGACAAGAGACTCTCTCTTAAAGATCTAGAAGCATTCATTCCCCCCTTCCGCACTTCTAGGAAGGGCATCATCAGAGACGTCCCACAGGATCTTTCTGACCATGTGATCTTAAGTAATATAACAAGTTCGATCAAGGTTGTCGCTGTCAATAGAATGAATCGGAGAACCACAACAATCTCTCACATGGATTCTCAAGAAGATTCTTCATCCTCATCTGTCACTTACGTGCCTTTTCTCTCTGTCTCGCTCACCTTTGAGGGACAAAAGATCCCGAATCATGTCTTCATGTTTCACGTCAGGTATCCCGTGTCTCCATATGTTGCAAGAGTCTCACGATGCAATCGCTGTTTTAGATTTGGACATATTCAAACCAACCGAAGACAAGCATTACGCGCTTTTCGTAGTACTCCCTCCAGGCTCACCTTCCTCAATTTGAAAAAACAAGAAGCCCTTACCAAAAAAATTCTCCGTCAAGCCAAACGCAAGGGATGGAGATCTTTCTGCGAATCTATAACTTCCTCCACTAACATCTCAGCATTATGGCGCATCGTGAAAAGGTTCAAGAACAGATTCCTCAATTCCCCCCTCCTTTCTCCTCCTTCTAACTTTGGTATTCCACCCGAGATTCAAAACCTAATCAACTCTATTGCTCCTCCTTCATGCCTTCACAAACTCTCAACCTCTTCCTTCAATTCCGACCGTCTCTACTCTTGTCGCATCTTTGACAATCCCTTCCGTTTAGACGAGCTTCTTCACATCATCTACCCACTTAAATCCAAAAAGTCTTCTCCCGGTATGGATCAGATCGATTACACCATCCTATCCAGCCTCCCGGAGGAATACTATCCCGTTTTCCTCTCAATACTGAATGACCTATTCTTTTCCGGGGAATTTCCAGAGTCCTGGAGCCATTCCTTAGTCTACCTCATTCCCAAAGTTACTCCGGGGAAATTCCGCCCCATTTCTCTCACTTCTTGCTGCCTCAAAGTTCTCGAAAAACTTGTCCTTCTCAGACTCGACTGGTGGATGGAACGCTATGAAAAGCTCCCCTCATCACAATTCGGTTTCCGGAAATATCGCTCCTGCCAAGACAATCTCTCCATCCTCACTACCGAAATTCACACCAGCTTTACCCGGGGCACAGCCACTGCATGCCTATTTCTGGATCTCTCCAACGCCTTTGATGACGTTATTCCCTCTATTCTCATCTCCGACCTAGAAGAGCTAGGCCTTCCTCCTCATCTATGTCACTTCATCTACAGACTTATCCACGCGCGCAAACTTCAATTCGTAGTAAACGGGGAACTTACAGACGAATATTTCTCATATAAGGGCGTCCCACAAGGCTCTATCCTTAGCCCCATTCTTTTTAACATATACATCTCGAAAATTAATAGACACATCGGAGAAGACTGCGAGTTGGTTCAATTCGCGGACGATATTGCCATCTTTGTCAGTTCTAACAAAATCGAGAGTGCACTTCAAGAACTAGAAGCTTCATCCAATAAGGTTTTCAAATATCTCTCTTCTAAACGCCTAACGGTCTCGCCCTCAAAATCATCATTAATCATTTTCACGAAAAAACACCAATCCATTAGCTTATTCCATCAACCTAAACAATTCTGTCATCTCCTCAACCGACACCTGTAAATTTCTAGGCATTCATCTTGATTTCCGTCTCTCTGGCAAAAATCACATACAAGCTCTCTCTGTTCGATGCTCCAAACTCCTTAACATTCTCAACATGCTAAGAGGCACCTGGTGGGGAGGAGCGCCCTCCTCGCTGAACATTTATAGAGCTCTTATAAGAGGTTCTATGGAATATGGATGCCTCACATTTCCGTTCAACAATTCTTCAACTATGTATTATCTTGAAAAAATCCAATATCGCGCCCTTCGTGCTTGTCTGGGCTTTAGAAGGACTACTCCTACGAATATAATTCTTGCCGAAGCCAGTGAGGGCCTTTTAAGATCCCGGTTTGA
The DNA here is from genome assembly GCA_009859135.1 of Formica selysi. Lineage (NCBI taxonomy): Eukaryota > Metazoa > Arthropoda > Insecta > Hymenoptera > Formicidae > Formica > Formica selysi. The sequence continues at coordinate 10,994,915 of CM020814.1, read as the reverse complement.
ACTCCTTACCTCTAAATACATTCTTAAGATTTTCGCGCTCGACTCTCATCCGCTCATTGACAAACTATTTGCCCTTTGTGGTACTCCCGCAGAACCCCTAAAGTAAATCCTTTGGAGAAGTTCCTCTTATTTAGATCCTTCAACACTTTGTTGCACTACAAGTCTTATATAGCAAAATTTGACTACCCTGCTGTCTATTCCATTGACTACGACGCTCTCATTTCTCTTCCTTCTATCGTTATCACCTCCGCCATTGAAGTGGAAAAAATTAAAAACGCTCCTATCCCCCAGATCGTCTTCTTCGACACATACAAACACCTAATCCCATCTTCCAGGTCTTTCTTCACAGACGCCTCTAAAAACGACTCGGATGAGTATGTAGGCTTCGCCATATACTCACCCTTTCCTCACTTGCAACTTTTATTCAAGACCCACTCTTTCTCCTCCATCTTTACGGCAGAGGCACTGGCTATCCTCTACACACTCGAATACATTCTATCCAACTCTATTTCTAAATCCGTTATCTTTACCGACTCCAAAAGCGTTACCGAAGCACTTCTCTCTATCAACCTAGCCCATTCGTATAACTACATCATTTACGCCATCAAACAAAAACTTTACGAGTTAAAATTGGCTGGATATGAGAATAACATCGTTTGGATCCCGGCACACATAGGCATTCTTGGTAACGAAACGGCTGACTATCAGGCAAAAAGAGCTATTTCTATAGGCCAGTTTTCTACGAAGTATATCCCTCATTCAGATTTCTATTCCATCCCTCGAAGGAAATTCATTGAACACACTAGCAAAGTGCTCAAGACTCAAGGCAGATTCAAAGGATCTAAATATTTTAATTCATTCGAAGAAATTACCCTCAAACCTTGGTTCCATAAGTTAAAGCTTAATAGAGAAAGCATCGTTTCCTGCTGTTGGCTCAGAAATAACCATTACGCCCTAAACTACAGTTTACACCGCTGCAATCTGGTTGCAGACCCTTCTTGCTCTTGCGGTTACCCCATGCAAGACGCAGATCACACTCTTTGGAACTGCCCGCTCTACCACGCTCAAAGGACGTCGCTCTTGGCTCAGCTGACAAAACTCGAGAAGACTCCGCCATTCAAGATTCAGGACATTTTGGAAAAACCTTCCTCCGGGGTTGTCCACGCATTATACTCCTTTTTCAGATCTTGTAACCTAAGCATTTAACACATCCCGAATCTTTCACCTGCTCCTTTACTCTCTATTTTATACATCTCTTTAAACCGGTTTTTGGCCCGAATATACTGATCTTCCCCTAGATCAGAAGTGGCCATTTAATAGCAAAGAAGAAGACTGAAGTTTAAGGTTACGGACGAATCTAAGTTTACGGTTAGTACTTAACGTAACGTAACGCGTTACGGAAGAACTTGTGCGGTGGCCCTTATGCCGGGATTACGATGAACTTGACATAACGGGACGCGACGGGACGTGAAGGGCCACCGCTGATTCTAAACCTAAACTCGTACGTAATCTTAAACTTCAGTCAACGCACAAACGAAATCGTAACGTAGTATGCTTTTGTTACGTTACGATTTTCTCTGTGCGTTGACTGAAGTTTAAGATTACGTATGAGTTTAGGTTTAGGTTTAGGTTTAGGATCAGTACTTAACGTAACGTAATGCATTACGGAAAAGCTTGTGCGGTGGCCCTAACGTAACGTGAACTTAACGCTTGAGGTACAGGTACAACTGTCAAATTACGATCGGCGTAACGTGTCGTGAAGCACTGCGTGGTTTGACAGCTGTGGTGTAGAAGTTCGTTTTTGTTGTCATTCTCGAAATGAATTCTGCTGTGAGGCATTAAAACTGTATTCAAACTATAATACACGCGTTACACCATCAATTCCTTAAGAATATATATTAATGTTTTTACATTAAATAAATATCTTATATAAGTAAAAGAGTAATCACGTATGCACATTTTTTAAATTTTCATATGAATATTTGTAAAAAAGTTCAAAACATTCTACCAATGTTTTGCAGGATTGTTTTGGACATATTCAAAATGATCCTGACAACATAGTGTGCTGTTTGGAAAAATATCCAATTCATATTTAGATTGCATAAAAAATATACGGATTCACGAAAACAAGTTTTCTATATCATTTATGTAATGATTTTACATTATATTTGCAGTGATTAATGTAAATTTCTTTTTTCTAGTTAAGAAAACCCAGGAGAAGATATAAATGGTAGTACTAAACTGCATTCTATGTGAAGCATAAGTGAAGACGAATATATATATATATATATATATATATATATATATATATATATATATATATATATTGTATTTAAATCAATAAAGTAAATACTCTATTCGCTACAAAACCATACAAAATGAGATTTTCTTGCAGTAAAACTCGTGCTATTTTTTTTCTTTCTATTCATGATTTGTAAACTTATTCAGCAACAAGGCAAACCTGAATCTGACAACAAATTAAAACATTTAAACAATAAAAATAAAATATAGTTACCTATGTTATATTATGGCTGCATTCTCATATTCATTGTCAGTATTGAAAATCTAGTGTACGTGACATAAACTATAGATTTTCTACTGGCAGTGAATATAGGAATGCAACCTATATTTAATACAGTTAAGAGAAAAACTTCACACCAAAAATATAATATACCTCCTTTACAAATGTTATAATTATCAATTATTAATTATACCTTTATTATCAAAAATGTATTATTATCCACAAGATGTTAAATCAAAACTAATAAGTGGTATTATATATTATTATAAGTGGTTTTATATATCTAAGTATACATGGAAATGTTACATCCACTTTACTAAAATTGTAAACTGTAAAACATATATTTAAATTTATTTATTAAGAGATAGAAAAAATAATGCAAAACATTTATTTTTGATAAATTTCTTGTTAATATATAATTAACATATAAGAATAATACTTGCGCTAATAAGTATCATAGAGAAATAGTATTAAGAGATGTTTCAATTATTTTTATATTTAATAAAAATTCTTGTTATTATTAATCTTTGTAATTATAAATGTCAATGAATATTGCAAAATATATAGAACTTAGTAAAAAAATTCGATTCATGTACTTTTTTAATATCTCTATGGAGAAACATCCATATTTTCCCCAGTTAAAACAGCTGAAACAATTAAACAAACTTTAAATATGTAGGAGAGATAAATTACACATAATATTTACATTTACTTACAGAATTCATTGAACATAAAATCATCTTGATATTCTTTGAGAAATTGTGTAGATCTATTTTCATCAATAAATAAAGAATAGACACGTTTTACGTCTTCAATACTGACCTGAATATAAATTAAAGAGAAGAGAGAGAGATTACAATAATATCACTAAATACATAATGTGGTAAATTGTATCACATATACTACTTACTTCTGTAGTCTTTCTTCGGCGACTAACTAGAGAAGCTGTCGTAATTAATTGTATCGCGTATCTTAGTGACGTTTCCAAAGCGATCCTCGTTAACACTGTCAAGGCATCATCAGCCATTTCACAATCTTCTTCCTCGCATCTTATTTTCAAAATTTCCTTCAGTTCTTTCTCTTGATATGGGCTTGTTGGAACAATAATCATACGATCCAATAAATCAATCGGAATACCATGAGGACTCTTATAATTTGTGCCTCTGATTCTCGTGATACCTAAATGATTATGAAATATTATATAACAGTTTTGATAATATAGTTCATTTTTGCTATTTTTTTTTTGTACCTCTGTTTGTTGCCATGATCACAACTGGAGCCATTTCATTCTCCAATGCTCGATTAAGAAACGAAAAACACTCGATATCCAACATATGTACCTCATCGACAAACAATACACCTGGCACGATTTCTGCCTTACCTTCCTCCCGCCATTCGGCAACTTTAGCGTTTATTTGATCTCGTACTTCTGATTTAATCTCTCCAGTATCTCCGGAGAACAGCGCTAAGAATCCGTGAGTTCTGCTATTTATTACATCAATTTCATGTAAAGTCACTGTGTGAACAACTTCCTTGCGCTTTTGCAATTCACCTTCGGGACATTGTACGAAACGCGTTTGTGAACCAGTTGCGTCATAATCTCGAGCTCTAGTAAAGGAACGTCCAAGTCTATTGATCTTCCCTGTTGCTTTATCGATTGTTATAACATCGCCAGCTTGTACCTAAAAATAATGCAAAATCATAATGAAACTCAATTATCTATAATATAAATATATATAAATATAAAAATATATATATGTAATATAATATATATAAAAATTATTTAATATATAAATGCACAAACTTTTTCTTTCATTAAGCAATCAATCATTTTATTTCCTAAATCATATATTGTTTCCATCTCAGTTGTTTTTAATGTTAATTTGCCAACTTTTACTCCAACCCCAGTTGCTGGCCTATCGACTTGGATCTCTACAACTTCACCTTCTATAATTTCTGTCTCTTCTTTGATTCTGACTCCGATAGATTTTCTAATGGCCTGAGTTAAAGCTTCTGTTTTACTCATTTCTAAAGAATAAATTTCAGAACCAGCCATTGATGTGAAAGGGGTATCTATGCCTAGGGCTTGTGCCATTCCCATAGCAATAGCTGTTTTTCCTGTGCCAGGTTGTCCAGCTAACAAAACCGCACGACCTGCTATTTTGCCATCTTTTATCATCTCTAGAATAACACCAGCAGCCCGACGTGCCATAAGCTGGCCAACCATACCTTGGGATACCTAATATAATATAGTATATAATAATTACAAAATTTAAATTACTTTATTATTCATAATTAATAAAAGTGTTTTTGCACATAAATAATTACATTACGAGGCTCTAAACTATCATTTAGTCCTAAACCTCTAATGTGAGAATGAGCACCAATACGCTCTATTTTAGTAATTTCACGAACATCTTGGACATTAGAAATAACCTGAAATAAAAAATAATAATTAGATACGTATCGAAATTTTTCAGATCTGCATATTGTAGAATATATGCATAATTGTGATGAAATTGATCAAACATTTGGTTGCTATGCCAACTGATATAAGTATAAAATATCAATATTTAAGCTTTTACAAAAAATTAAATCAAATGAAACATATAAGTGCACTAATGTTTTATACAAAGTATATAGCGAATAAAATGTATTGTAAATATATCAAAGACACAAAAAAAGTACAGGTTAACCGACCCATTATAAAGCACATTATAGAGCACACTATGTTTACTGCATTAAACATAAAATTATGAAAAAAAGATTTACTTATAATTTAGATATAAAATTAGTAGATCTATTTGTAATAGAGTAAAGTTTGTAATAAATTTATTTAAATAAGAAAACTCTTACCGCCATGCTTAATAATAATACATGTGATTCCTAAACCACAATATAACCACGAATAGAAAAATAGAGACCGAGCATAAATTCGTGGTTTAGGCGAGGGGAGTGAAGCCACTGCGGGACGATGCGACGAGGTAAACTGTACCTAAATTTGATTGGCTGTTATATTGCGCAAGTTCACGTCAGTGGTCTAGTTTCCACCGAAGTATTAATTCGCATCTAGCGCGGTGTAGGACCGCGGTTTCCAACGAAGTCATCGGTCCGATTCTGTTTCGGTGCGCATCGAATTTAGTGCCGGTCTACAATAGGCGATTTAAGCCCTAAGCCTTATGACTTAACCTCTAAACTGTGACGTATTTCCGGCCTTAAACATTTTTCGCGCTGCCTTAAGCCCTAATCTCTAAGTGCCGGTCTACAATAGATGATTTAAGCCCTAAGCCTTAAGAAATTGACTAATCACAGTCGAGTATTCTCCTCATACTTGATTGTGATTGGTCAATTTCTTAAGGCTTAGGGCTTAAATCACCTATTGTAGACCGGCACTAAGCCCTAAGCGAGTTGGCCAACTCCCATCTTTTAAAGCTTAGAGCTTGAGGCTAGGATTGATGTAATTTTTCTCTTAAAACAAAGGCTAAATCTTAAATCACCTATTGTAGACCGGCACTTAACGTTTCCATCGACTTAAATTTAATCCTACGCCGCGCTAGATGCGAATTGATACTTACGGTGGAAACTAGACCAGTGATATTCGTGTCGTTGGCGGCTGTCAAACATATAATTATCACCAGAGAGAAGCCTAAGGGTGCCATTACATGGAGCGCGGAAACCTTAGAACCTTAGAACATATATAAATGGAAGGGGAATGCCTTTGTTTCCCGATAGAAAAACATGTCGGAAGGAAGTAAGAAAGAAAATCATAGTTGCCTCTCTCTTGTGAGTTACTTTGCTCAAAAGTGCGCATGCGCGGCCATGTGTGTGTACACAAAAGTATGTATACTACAGACACGATGCTTGTATGTGTAGTTACTCACAAGAGAGAGGCAACTACGATTTCTTTCTCACTTCCTTCGACACTTTTCAGCCTGCTATTCCCCTTTCATTTATATATGTTCTAAGGCCGGATTCACACCTTGGCAGAAAAGCAGAAAGCAGAAAAGCAGAGGCCAATCAGAACTCGCGCTGAAAAAGCAAAATGTACTGCTTATTTTCAGCGCGAGTTCTGATTGGCTTCTGCTTTTCTAGCACGAGTTCTGATTGGCTTCTGCTTTTTTTGCTTTCTGCTTTTCTGCCAAGGTGTGAATTCGGCCTAAGACGGAAACGCGGAAACGCGGAAGAGAATAGTAACCAGATTTCCGCGTTCCGTTCCGTCTGTTTTGATTGCCTTGTATTAGGCCGGATTCACACCTTGGCAGAAAAGCAGAAAGCAAAAAAGCAGAAGCCAATCAGAACTCGTGCTAGAAAAGCAGAAGCCAATCAGAACTCGCGCTGAAAATAAGCAGTACATTTTGCTTTTTCAGCGCGAGTTCTGATTGGCCTCTGCTTTTCTGCTTTCTGCTTTATTGCCAAGGTGTGAATCCGGCTTTACATGGAGCAGATTTTGAGCGGAAAAGCGGAACGGAAAATTATAAAATATTAATTTTTAACGATATTTATTGATTAAAATGCTTATATTCAATAGATAAGCTAAAAAGATAAGCATATTAATGAAAATCACAATTAATTAAGTGAAAACAATGTTAAAAAATGAATAAAAATATTTATTTGTTACCATATCGTTCCGCTTTTCCGCGCAAATTGTGCTTCATGTAATATAAGGAAAAAACATTTGCGGAACGAGCGCGTCAAATATTAAGTGGATACAGTATATCCCATCAAATTTTGGTGACGAGTGAAGGAGAACGTTTTTATATATTTCGATTATTTTATTATTTTAAAAGTAACAGTATAATAATGGATCCAAATATCATATTGATGATTATTATGAAGTATCTCATATAAGCACGGGATGAACCGATGAGATATGCAGAGATAACTATGAAAAAGGTTTTCTTAATGTATATTTTATATTTGCGTTACAAGAAACTGCAAGGCAGAAAGAACCGTAAAATATGGGTACGGCCTATTTTTACTGAGACAAGAAGACTTCTTCAAGGTGACAGCGACAATCTACTTGTGGAGATGCAATTGGGAGATCCTGAAAAATATTTCAACTATCTCAGAATGTCTCCAAAAATAACAAGCTACTATGTTTATTAAGTACTAAAAAGCATTCAAATACTTACAGGACCATCCATTTATAAAGTTTTTATATTTTCTATTCACTTTTGTTGAGTTTTGTTGAGACGGTAACGGATTCCGCGGATTCCGCTCAAATGTGCGGAAAGAAACGACTCAATTCGCGGAAACGCGGAATAGTTACTTTTCTAATTACAATTCTCTTCCGTGTTTCCGCGTTTCCGCGTTTCCGCGCTCCATGTAATGGCTGAGGGTGCAAACCCATGGCAGCGGAAAAGCGTAACGCGGAACAAGAGCGGACCAATCGTGAGCGTTCTGCAGTTTTCGCTACGCTCACGATTGGTCCGCTCTTGTTCCGCGTTACGCTTTTCCGCTGCCATGGGTTTGCACCCTGAGGCTGGCTCCCCATGCGGCGTAACTTGCGTAAGCGTAACTTGCGCTGACCAATCACATCGTCTCATTTGAGTAAAAAAAAAAAGAGAGATAAGAAATGATGAAATGAGACGATGTGATTGGTCAGCGCAAGTTACGCTTACGCAAGTTACGCCGCATGGGGAGCCAGCCTGAGGGTGCGAACCCATGCAGCGGAATAGCGTAACGCGGAACGAAAGCGGAACCAATCACGAACGTTCCGCAATTTCGTTCCGTTTTCAGTAGTTTCTAGCGGAATAGGTTTCGCAGATTGAGTAATGTACATACCATAGACATAGTATATCTAGACCGAGCGTTTGCCTTTATTTAAGGAGTGGGGGCCGATGCCCACGTAGAAAAGGACATACTCTGTTTCGTGCCCCTTGCGTTCTCTCTCGCTCGCACAGAGCATAGCGCTCTCTTTCGTCATGCTACGTGCGAGCGAGAGAGAACGCAAGGGACACGAAACAGAGTATGTCCTTTTCTACGTGGGCATCGGCCCCCACTCCTCAACACTCGGTCTAGATATACTATGTCTATGGTACATACACATCTATACATATACACATCTATACATATACACATGGTAGTAAAAGCTAACTTCAAAATTTTCCTTTATCTCTAAAAATAAGAAATAACTTGTAATAATTAATAATTTATCTCTGTTTCTGTACTGACCACGTTGCTCTACGCTGCCAATTTAACAAAGTATATGTGTACATACATACAGTTGCGTCATTTTCGTTACGTGGATTTCAAGTTCCTACATCCCCATGGAGCGGAATGAGCGCAAGCAGAACGAGCAGAACGTTTCTAAAATGACTTTTAAATATTGTTTTTATCGGTCGTTCTTTATTATCGTGTACATAAATATTGAAATGAATGCGTTCTTATTGGAAATATTGATTAAAAATGTTAAATAAGTTAAATAAGTTTTAATGCGGTTTTAACTCTTTTGAAATAATGACTCGTGATTGGTTGCGCATTGATCTGCGGTGTGCTCATTACGCTCCATGGGGATGTAAGGACTTGAAATCCACGTTGCAAAAACTGCGGAACGCTCGTGATTGGTTCCGCTCTTGTTCCGCGTTACGCTATTCCGCTGCATGGGTTCGCACCCTAAGGCCGGATTCACACCTTGGCAGAAAAGCAGAAAAGCAGAGGCCAATCAGAACTCGTGCTAGAAAAGCAGAAGCCAATCAGAACTCGCGCTGAAAATAAGCAGTACATTCTGCTTTTTTAGCGCGAGTTCTGATTGGCCTCTGCTTTTCTGCTTTCTGCTTTTCTGCCAAGGTGTGAATCCGGCCTGAAAGCGGCCATCCCAGCGTTTTTCGTACGATAGCTTTCGGTCCCGTACAGCAGCGCCTCTACGTCCATTTTGGGTGTGTTCCCTTTTTGCCGGCGTTACAACCATCCATGACGTCATAACAATTCACTGCCGCAACCTTCCGAAATTACTTTGGCACTGTCAGTAGCATTATGATTTTATATTTCGGAACGACTTTGCAGTAATTATAGTGCAATTCTATTTTATTGCACGACGCCATGTTGCACTGTAACTGCTTCACCTCGGGAGCTGCAGTAACCGCAGTAGCAATATGGCTACCATTTATGACGTCATTGATGGAACTAGATGCTGTCGCAGCACACTGCGTGCTAATAGCGGAACAATTTTTCAGCACTGCCAGTACTGGCAGTGTATATCGGAACACACCCTTTACAGACGCTTGGAACTACATGGGGTGCGTTCCGTTTCACGCATTGAGCGCATAGATCGCCTGAAAATCTATAATATATGTTATGTGAACTATAGATTTCCAGGCGATCTATGCGTTCAATGCGTGAAACGGAACGCACCCATGGCCACGTCCACTTTCGGTGGCATGATAAAACAACCAATTGGTTCATGTCCATGCTACGTCCACTTTTCGATACTGTCGGTCTCGGTTCATGTCCGTGCTACATCCAGTTTTCGATATTGTCGATGCTGGTAGTACACTGATCGTTTGACAAAGAGAGATGGTTGCGCTGTCTTTGTCTCTCTTTCATCGCGTATGTGTGTAGCGTCCGTGAAGGCACACACCGATACGTTGAGCACATGGATGCGATTGTTGGGAGAAAATGTCAGACAAGGAGCGACAATCGCGTGCTATTCTTGTTCCTCTAGCATATCGCTTTATGACCGAGATACAGCCTGAAAATGCTTTCTGGCCTCTCGTGACAGAAAGCAGTAATGCAACAAGGCTAATAAGCACCCACTTTTTGAGAATTTTATATTTGCGTATATATATATATATATATATATATATATATATATATGTGTGGATATATGTTTAAATTATAGTTAAAATTGTACTTGCAATTAAATATTATATGACGATCAATAATAATAGTAGAATAATAGATAATAGAGTGAATAAATACAAAATATGTAAGACTGGTGCCTGCTAGACTTGATGATTTGTTGCTTTGTTAATATCGATACTCCGTGAATCATAATTTTGATTTCCATTTTTTTCTTCTGTAAAAAAACTGTATAATATATATTTTATAGAATATTATATATATATAAAATGAAAATAAACTATTTTTATTTGTAATAAAATTTTTTTACATATATTTGCAATTTGTAATATGTAATTATAGTTTGAAAAAGACATAAATATTTTAAACATATTTCTTAAAATATAATCACATTTAATAAATAAATGTATGTAATGATGTATCATAAACTTTAAAAAATATTAGGTGTACAACTTTGCTTCCGCCGTTTTTTTCCGAAATTTGAGGCTTTATTGTAAAAAACTGGTTATACATTTATGATTCAAAGTATTGTCCATCGCTGGCCATTACTTTCTCCCATCTTTCGGGCAGCGTACGAATCCCGCGTTGAAAAAACTGGTCATCTTTTGAAGCGATCCACGAATCGATCCAATTTCTTACTTCTTCATAAGACCGGATGTGCTGGTCAACCAAGCCGTATGCCATTGATCAAAATAAGTGATAGTCAGAGGGAGCAACGTCTGGAGAAAACGGCGGGTGGGGTAGGACTTCCCATTTCAACGTTTCCAAGTATGTCTTAACCACTTTCGCAACATGGGGTCGAGCATTGTCATGCTGCAAAATCACTTTATCGTGTCTCTCGTTGTATTGCGGCCGTTTGTCTTTTAATGCTCGGCTCAAACGCATTAATTGCGTTCGATAACGATCGCCTGTGATTGTTTCAGTCGGTTTTAACAGCTCATAATACACTACGCCGAGCTGGTCCCACCAAATACAGAGCATGACCTTGGAGCCGTGAATATTCGGTTTGGCCGTCGACGTGGAAGCATGGCCGGGATATCCCCATGATTTTCTGCGCTTGGGGTTATCGTAATGAACCCATTTTTCGTCCCCAGTCACAATACGATGCAGAAATCCCTTCCGTCTTTGCCTTTCAAGCAACTGTTCACAAGCAAACAAACGCTGTTCAACATCTCTCGGTTTCAACTCGTACGGCACCCAATTTCCTTGCTTCTGAATCATTCCCATATCTTTGAGGCGTTTAAATTGCTTGTTGAGTCACTCCCAATGATCGTGCCAATTCTTCTTGACTTTGACTCGAGTCTTCATTAAGTAATGCCTTCAATTCTGCATCTTCGAAAACCTTCTCTCTTCCACCGCTATGCCGGTCTTCGACGTGAAAATCATCGTTCTTGAAGGGTTGAAACCACTCACGACACGTTCTTTCACTAATAGCGGCCTCACCATAAGTATTTGAGAGCATTCGATGAGCCTCAGCCGCAGATTTCTTCATATTGAAGCAGAAAATTAAAACCTCCTGCAAATGACGAGAATTTGGCTCGTAAACTGACATTTTCAATCGAGAATAACTTTATGATGCAGACACAAATCGACTAATGTTTCTATGGGGTTATGTTGACAGATGCCCAAGTTTATTGCATGACGTCTATGATCTATTTATTTCGACCACTACTTACCGCTAAAGCCATCTATAGGAAAACGGCGGAAGCAAAGTTGTACACCTAATAGTAAAAAAAAAAACAGAATCCCTCGGATTTGAACCCCGATCTGCGTCGTGAGAGACCAAGCGTTTTCCAATAATCCACCGCGCACTATTGAAATAAACATCAATATGTTATCGGTACTTTTGTAGTACATTTACGTAAGATTATGTTAATCCCTTTTTAAATTAAAGTTATTATTTAGCATTGCTCTATACAATTTATACTCTTTGTTTTAAGAATGGGAAAGAGAAAAACAATTTTTAATGCAAATATCTTGTACGATATAAAAAATATAATTTTATTGTACATAATGTTTAATGAAAATTATAAAAACATATACAAAAAGCTATTTAATCCAAAATATCCTCTTTTTTCTAGAATCGTTTTATCAAACAAAATTTGGTTTATTGAAGTATTAATCTTTTTTTTTCTACTCTATCGCGAGAATAACATATATATATTCTAGACATATATATTACGTACAGTTATTTCATTAAAATAGCACATATTGATGTTTATAGTATATAAAGTAAATATAAAAAAAAAAAAGATTAATACTTCAATAAACCGAATTTTGTTTGATAAAACGATTCTAGAAAGAAGAGAATGTTTCAGATTAAATAGCTTTTTGTGCATGTTTTTGTAATCTTCATTAAACATTATGTACAATAAAATATACATTCTTTTAATATATATAACGTTACGTAAGACATCTGCATTAAAAATTGTTTTTCCCTTTCCCATTCTTAAAACAAAGAGTATAAATCATAAAAAGCAATGCTAAATGATCATTTTAACTTAAAAAGGGATTCACATGATCTTATATGTAAATATACTACAAGTACCGATAGCATTAATATCCATTTCAACGTGCGGTGGATCATTGGAAAATGTTCGGTCTGTCACGATGCAAATCAGAATTCAAATCCGAGTTTTTTTTACTGTTTTTTAAAGTTTATGGTACATACATACATTTATTTATTAAACATTATATTTTAAGAAATATATTTAAAATGTTTATATCTTTTTCAAACTATATAATTAAATATTACAAATTGCAAATATATGTAAAAAAAATTTATTACAAATAAAAATAGTTTATTTTTATTTTATATATATACAATAATCTATAAAATATATATTATATAGTTTTTTACAGAAGAAAAAAATTGGAAATCAAAATTATGATACACGGAGTATCGATATTAACAAAGCAACAAATCATCAAGTTTAGCAGGCATCCGTCTTACGAATTTTTTATTTATTCACTTTGTTATCTATTATCTTACTATTATTGATCATCACACAATATTTAATTGTAGGTACAATTTTAACTATAATTTAAACATATATATCTACATATGTATGTACGCAAGTATAAAATTCTCATAAAGTGGGCGCTTATTAGCCTTGTTGCATTACTGCTGTCACGAGAGGCCAGAAAGCATTTTCAGGCCGTATTTCGGCCGTAAAGCGATACGCTAGAGAAACAAGAATAGCACGCGATTGTCGCTCCTTGTCTGACATTATCTCCCAACAATCGCATCCATGTGCTCAACGTATTGGTGTGTGCCTTCACGGACGCTACACACATACGCGATGAAAGAGAGACAAAGACAGCGCAACCATCTCTCTTTGTCGAACGATCAGTGTACTACCAGCATCGACAATATCGAAAAGTGGATGTAGCACGGACATGAACCGAGACCGACAGTATCGAAAAGTGGACGTAGCATGGACATGAACCAATTGGTTGTTTTATCGTGCCACCGAAAGTGGACGTGGCCATGTAGTTCCAAGCGTCTGTAAAATGGACGTAGAGGCGCTGCTACGGGACCGAAAGCTATCGTACGAAAAACGCTGGGATGGCCGCTCTCAGGCTTCTCTCTGTTATGACACATATTTTGACAGTATTTGTCTATATGTTAAAGAAATTTGTCAGAAATAAAATATATTAATATATAAATATATAAATATATAAAATGTATAAAAATATAAAATGTATATAATATATTTATATATTTTAAAATGTGTAAATATAGTATATATAAAATGTACATAATAAAATATATTATATATATTATATAATAATTATATTATATAATGATATAATATAATTATATCATTATATAATTATATCATTATATAATTATATTATTATATTATGATAATATAATTATAATATTTAATGTTTATTATTGACAAATTGCAGTATGACAGAAATACGGGAAGTATCTCAAAGACTTGGCAATGCACCATAATTTTATAATTAACACTTATTAATAATATTTTTTTAGCCTAATATTGGCTCTTCCTCTCACTTATTTAGAATATCGGTGATTGTGCGCAAAATAAGAGCAGATTGGAACAAGTAAGGTAACAAGTGGCTGTAAATAGCCTTGAAAAACATCAAAAAAATGCATGCTCAAGATGGCTACTACCGTTCGCGATAAGTCCCCCACTACCGATATGCTCTCTGCTGTGATTCTTTCCTCATTGGTCGCCACTATTTCATTGAGAGAGAGATGCGTTTGGATTTTGGCATCTTTTTCTAGTATTACCTGATTGGTCCATGGCATATCACGTGACATCATCAGGGTACCGATCATGTAACTTTTTCCACTAGGGCGGAAACGTGAAAAATGAAAAATATTAGCATTGAAATCAATGGCAAAATTTTTCACTTTTTACTTATCCGCCCTAAGAGAAAAGTTAAGCTGGGAGCACATACTTTTGCATAAGCGCATAAGCATAAGCGTAAGTGCCGGTCTAAAATAGGTGATTTAAGTCCTAAAACTTAAGAAATTGACCAATCACAATCAAGTATGAGGAGAATACTCGATTGTGATTAGTCAATTTTTTAAGGCTAGAGCTTAAATCACCTATTGTAGACCGGCACTAAGGAAATTGATTGGTCCATTTCCTTATGCACATACTTATGGACCAATCAATTTCCTTATGCTTATGGTTATGCGCTTATGCAAAAGTGTGTGCTCGAGCCCTTACATGATCGATACCCTAAACTGAGAATAATGTCACGTGACATGCCATAGACCAATCAAGTAATATTAGAAAGAAATGCCATCATCCAAACGCACCTCTCTCTCGGCGAAATAGTGGCGACAGCCAAATAATGGGATCGCTCATTTCAGTATGTATAAATAGAGAGAAGCCTCCTAATTAAACCTATTCCTGATTTAAAACTAAAATTTGGTTTGGGTTAGGTTAGGTTATAGGTGGAAGCAGTTGGTTCCGCCTCCCCTACGGGGGGGGGCTCCACTTCAGGATGATATAACCTAACCTAAACCAAATTTTAGTTTTAAATCAGAAATAGGTAATTATCTAAAGTAGTGTATCTAGGCCGGTTCTAACTCAGGTTCTTTTGAGGGGGGGTGAGGGGCGCGGGAAAACCAGCGCGGGGGGTATGACGTCACGCAGGGGGACCGCGGCGAAACCGATAGGCGAGGAGTCCGCGGAGAGGGGGAGGGGGACCGCGTCCTAACCTAACCTGAGGGACCCGCTAACCTAACTTAACCTAACCTAACCTAACCTAACCTAACCTAACTGGTAGGTGAGGGGTCCGCGCAGAGGGGGGAGGGGGACCGCACGAAATCGGTTAGCGAGGGATCCGCGGGGAAGAGGGAACGCACGCGAGTAGGTGTGAAAGAAATAGCGCGAGGCGTCCGCAATGTGTTGGAGAGGGATAGTGCTAATGATATTCTATGGGCGTGGGAGAAGGATAGCGCGAGGCGTCCATATGAGCGTAAGACAAGGATAGCGTTTGCATGCACGTTGGAGAGAGATGGCGCGAGGCATGCACTTGGGAGAGAGAGAGAGAGAGAGAGAGAGAGAGATAGCGCGAGACGTGCACGTGGATGATGCGGCGTTCGCAAGGCGGTGCGAGAAAGATAGCGCGAGGCATGTACGCGTGTAGGAGAAGGATAGCGTCCACATTGGCGTGGGAAAAGGATGACCAAGGTTCGCATGCACTTGGGAGGGAGAAAGAGAGAGATAATGCGAGGCATGCATGTGGGAAAAGGAAAGAAGAAGGCGCAAAAATAATCGATATTTTTTAATATAATAATAATAAGTTTATTCGAAATATGTATATAATACAAATATATGTGTGTGTGTATGTATGTGTTTAAAAATAATAAAACATAATAATGATATAAAATATATATATATATATAATAATTATAACAAAATTTAAAGGTGACGCTCCATCTGAAACAGAAAAATATAAGTCTTATCAATATAAGAATTTAAATATTATAAAATTTTTAAAAAATATACTTTCAATTAATTCTTTGACCTCTTGCTCGGAGGCTCGTCCCACGGTTCTTCCACAGCGTCTTCCTCATAGGGTTCGAGCCCGAATAATTTTCGTAGATCGAAAATATCCCAGTACCTAATCAATTGACTGAATCGTACTCTCGAGCCTCCACAGTATCTCCCCATAATTCGTCCAATTCGTCTCGCGCGTTTCGTCGCAACATTCGTACATCTTGTCGGTGTTCTATATTCACGAAACCGGGAATCTGGATGTCGCTCGTATTGCCGTACTATAAATTAAATAAAATCAAATTATAATATATATTATAAATAATTAATATATTATAAATAATTAATATATTATAAATAATTAATATAAAATATACACAAATATTACTCACTCTTTGGAAAACCACCAAATTCAACAGGGCTCTCAACAGCCCCATCGCCAGGTCCTTCGCTCACCATGACGCGTTCAATCGGCCTCGGCACAATACGGCTTCAATCAATGGCATTTTGAACACTTTTACTTTTATTTTAATTTTATTATAATCACACAAGACTGTTAGATAGTCGAATACTTTGTGACGGACACAACGGGATAGACATTGTCTCGAACATTTTAGAGTAGAAGATGTATCACTTACAAAGAACGCTTACCTTCCACATGATAAGAAGGCAAAAGTTAGCATGTTTTGGCGGACAACTATCTAAAGTCTTTTAAACAAAATAATGGAGTATTTTAATATGAATAACGGATTATTATAATATGAAAACAGCTTTGAACGGCTATCGAACGGCTATCGAACGGCTATTGAACGGCTATCGAACGGCTATTGAACGGCTTTGAACAGCTCTCGAACGGCTTTGAACGGCTATTCAACGACTATCGAAAGGCTATCGAACGGATATGAATGACTATCGAACGGCTATTGAACGGCCGCTGAACGGTTTTTGAACGGCTTTGAACGGCTTTGAACAACTATCGAACGGCTATCGAACAGCTACCGAACGACAAAACAATTATTTATACACCATTCAAATATTAAAAGTCTATGTCCATGTACTGAAATGTAACATCTATATTTTAATTAACTAGCTGACGCCGCTATCTAACGTCACGTACAGAAATTTAATACTCGCATACTGAGATAAGAAAGAAGAAAAGGCAAGAATAAAAAAGAAAAAAATATATTTTAACAATAGTTTATTTTAAATAATGTTTGAATGAATCTTTATGATGATTCGTCCACCAATTGAATATTTTAAATACATTTTGTTAAGCGCAATTTTTTAAATGTTTTTCACAACGCATAGTATTAATAATATCTAGCTTATTTAACGAAGTGATATCTTCATAGTCCGCATCCAAGGTCTCAATAATAACGTCGTTTCTCGCATCATCGTCAAGTATATCGGCCAGCCATTCTCGTTTTTCGTGTCCTTTAACGTACACGATAGGAGATGCTCCATCTTCCTCTTCCGTCGCACCCATCATAGCTTTCGTAATCAAACGCCTAGCGAAGCTGTATGGAACGTTTCCATCCTCCCATTGAAGTCCATGGTGATGTCCGATTAGCCATGAAGCTTGGCATCTCTCAGATTTTGTAAGCGCACGCCATGGTACGGGACTTGCAAAAAAGTAGTGAGAGAGAACAAATCCATTTCTCAGTATCGCTACTTCCTTCACGATAAAGTTTCTCCCGATAATGAATCCTTGCAGATCCACAAACGTTGGCGCAATCATGCTGATAATATTACTGTACGATTGCAAGAACGATGTACGACTGCTGTCGATCGTCAAAATCTCAATCTTTATATATTTTTGACATTGGAGGGGATATTTGCTGATTTAGGTAATTTTACGAACTACGTTGGTCAATGGGCAATATTCGACAATGCGATCGTGCAAGATGAGACAATAGGCGGTAATATTTGCAGGTATATCCTCCCTGCACTCAAACTCTAATCTCACGTCTACGGTAAAATTTTTGACAGACTCGTTTTGTCGCGAGCAATCGATAACAGCGAGAGGACCGCAATGTAAGAATTTTGAAATGTTTAATAGCAAATCATCATTATCACATCCGTAATAAGATTTGCGAAAACGAGAGTACATATCGAACAAGAGGGCGAATCTATTTTTATCGAAATCTAAATTCAAATCATCGTAGGGATAAAATTCCGAGTTTAGATAGAGTTTAATGTTGGTCAATTTGCAGTCGTCGAATGTAGTAATATCTTTTGACACAGCATTTTTTCTGCCAGTCTGCAGCGCAAAAATCACGTATCGCGGCTTCTCCAGCTGAGAGGCGGCTTTCACGGTCCACGAATGATTGGTCGTATTATGCAATAGAGGAAATTCGTAT
This sequence comes from Formica selysi, assembly GCA_009859135.1. NCBI lineage: Eukaryota > Metazoa > Arthropoda > Insecta > Hymenoptera > Formicidae > Formica > Formica selysi. The sequence goes on along the minus strand of CM020814.1, from coordinate 10,976,247 downwards.
AGATCTCAAGAGCGAAGACTTATATTCAAGTATCGCCCGCTTTCCAACGCGCGTAGCAAGGGTAGTTTGTTGACCTCGCTCAATATTACATGAGGCATACGCCATTGTATCTTGAATAATTCGATATCAGCTTCAGTCGAAGCATTTCCAAATATGCAATTGTTGTCGTTGCGCGAACGTATCAGAACTAATTCGTGACGAGCGTTGATCACAACTCGCTTATAATCTTCGCAAAAACCCAATAGTATGTTTAGCAGCACGCAAAAATTGAAGTAAGCTTCAGCAGCATTTTGCGACATATTCCGTGCAGCATTCTTCAAGATTTTACCTTTCTCGGTTGTTAGAGAGACATAGTTTTTAATCGTGGAAGTTATTCCAACGTTTCTGTTGCGATCAATTTCCACACCGTCGAGTTCATATCGAAGTTCATCAAACATAAACGCAACACAATTGTTGCCCAATACCACTCTTCCCCCTTCAGCTACTTTACGCACCATCAACTTTCCCTCGACGTATAGAAAACTTTCACATGGTAACGTGTACAAATCTTGATGTTGTATCGGTATCCGTATCTCGTCGCTATATCCAAGCGTTGTGTTGGCGTATGGATTGTACGTGTGAGTCTCAATCTTGACGATACGATCGTCAAAGATCGGCTTGCCTCCGATGTTCAAGATGTCAATCATATTGTTCAAGTATTTCGTACGACGAATCCCAATGATTTTAAAAAATCGCGATTCAACGCGCTGAGCTTCTTTTTAGCGTAACCAGATATCTGATTATTGTCACCCGATACCGCAGTCACTCGCCTACTCGCAAAAATATTGTCCCTCGCAAAAATATTGTCTCTCGCGTGCTCCGTGCTTTCGTTCAACACAAGCATTTCATTTGTCAAACGCTTTATATTTCCCGCCGTCGTATATGCAATCTTACGGTAATTTCCTCTCCTCGAAAATCGAGCAAATGTCCTTCTTGATCAACAATGCGTATCGTTAAATCAGTAATGCTCCGTGCGACGATCGGTAGATAAATGATCTGTGCTGGCGTTTCCGATATCTTATATCCTGGCGGCACGCTCGGTGAAAATTCATGTATCGTATGTACGCGCTTGTCATTGCTGTATCGTATGTACGCGCCAGTGGTTACGCTGCATTCTATACGAATAATATTTAAGCTAATAATATTTATCGGTACATACGATTCGTGCCATTTCCGAGGTTGTAATATACGATTCGACGAGAATCCCAACAACGATCCAACGTTGTCCGGTTTACTAAAATTTATTCTATAGACACATTTGATTTCACTTTCTAGCGTATTATGATTAGCGCGAAGCATTATTGGATATTCATCGTGTTCTTCGCCATCAACAATATCGTTGGAATCAACTACGCGTCGATGTCGTAAAATTGCACGTCGGAGATATTCGTTTATAGCGTGTAATTCGTACGATCCCTCGGGAATCGTAATTTCCTTATCGTCGTTATCAAAATAAAATTTATTATTCCAAGAATTCACGTTCGATATCGTATGATAAGTTTCAAAGTCCGTTAAACCAAGCTCGTAATCGCCATCGTTTAAATCTATAGCCGGAAAATAGCTTACAGCAAGAACGCTACTCTTGCCAGTCAACGTAAGCGTGAGCAGTGATGCCAGAAACGGGTCCCGCGGCTCACGGCTCAGCAATGGAAGGGGTAACGCACACAAGCGCGAGCCGCGTACATGTGGCACATGTACGCGGTTCGCGCTTGTGTGCGTTACCCCTTCCATTGCTGAGCCGTGAGCCGCGGGACCCGTTTCTGGCATCACTGAGCGTGAGTGACATGTTGGAAAACTGTGAAACGAATACTGAGTCGCGACGGTGAATTGTCAGGCTTTAAATTCATATCGACCGTTTGAAGAAATCAAAGACGCAATTGTCCACAAATACTTTGATTATAATTTTGATAGGCCGTGTGATTGTATTCTATATTCGCAACATTCTGTCCAAAATATCGCACTAATTCCTTGGGCGGTCGAAGATTTCCAAAACTATCGAAATATACTACACGATCTCCCCTCTTTGCATACGCAACCCAATGAGTACCGAAACACACGACGTCATCCAAATTGACGATACCGCTCTCAGTTCGCCGTACACCGTTTATCGGTAAATTATTGCGCATGAAAACCCCTCTAAAAAATTGTATACGCATACGTCTTGCAAGTTGTTCCAATTAGACATTGGTCGTTACACTGGCAGGCAATTTTATTTTGACGTTTTTTTTTTCTTAGCCGCTGTTGAGAACCCTCGTCCACGCTTGTATGGAGCGAGATAAAGTCCGTGACCTTCCATGGCGCGATTATGACGTTGCATTTCTTTGAGCTGACATTGCGCCGCCTTGCTATCGTTCACCGCCTTCGCGATTCCCGCTGCTCCGCCAGCCAATGAACCGAGAACTCCCAATAATGGTAAAATGGGTAAGATACCACCGCGCTTCGCTATAGGAAGTATTCGTTTTTTCGCAGTCTTTTTCTTCATCGATGATTTTTTTGTTTTCATCGAGGATTTTTTTGTTTTCATCCCCATACCGAATTTTGTCTTTGCTTTCATAGCCGCCCAAACAGCTGTAGCGGCTGCTCTTTCGCCAATAGTCGAATCTCTCGCGGTAATACGTGTTCGCGCTTTCGTGGCGAGTATATTATCCGCACGTGTCGTTGACCGAGATCGTTACTTCCATTATAAGCTATGTCATGCTCGCGACACGCGGCATCCAATGGATTGATACCTCGATCGCCTCTAGCCAATCGCGTTTCTAAATGAGTTCCCGGTCCGCAAAGCTGATAGCCTGGAATATGTAATTCGATAGGAAGTGCGTTTATCGCACGATTTAACAAACCACCACCTCTTATAATTTTTGCTGGCATTTGCCATAATCTTTTATTAACGGTGTTGGACCGTCGAAATGTGTTTGTTGCCACGGCAAATTATAATGTCGCGTGCATCGACGATACTGTTGAACCTCTGAGTCAGCTTTTATATGTTCGGGAAGCTTGTCCCACAATTGTTCCACGTAGCTACCAAAGTCTCGCAGTAAAACAATCTTCGGGATAATCTGTAACTGGTCGGTGGTAAGCTCGAGAATATCGCTGTCAACCGATAGAAGAAGAAACATTTTTGAGACTGAGCGGTTTCGATTCGGTGCGCCTCTATAAATAGGGCCCCGATGACGCATTTTTCAAAATCTGATTTGAGATTCGCGAGAGCAAACATGCGGTTCGCGCGACAAGCGACGATAATCAAAGTGATAAATTTTGACGATAAAACACGAGTAATGTCCGAGAAAGAAATACGCAATCATGGAAACATGCTGCCAACTACTATACGCGGTATCATTTGCGGTCCTTCGAATTGCGGTAAGACTAACGTGTTGATAAGTTTGATAGAAAGTCCGCACGGTGTACATTTCGAGAATGTGTACGTATACTCGAAATCACTTCAATAACCGAAATATCGATACTTGGAAAATTTGCTATTATCGATCGATGAAATTGGTTATTTTACATTCTCTAATAATAGTGACGTTATTCCACCGAGCGAGGCGCTTCCGAATTCCATTTTTATCTTTGACGACGTGGCATGCGATAAGCAAGATACGATAAGAGAGTACTTTGCAATGGGTCGACACTCGAGCGTCGACTGTTTCTATCTTTGTCAAATGTATGCCAAGATACCCAAGCATTTCATACGGGACAATGCAAATTTACTGATTTTATTTAAACAAGATGATACAAACTTGAAACATGTATACAACGATCATGTAAATACTGACATGTCTTACGACGATTTTCGCGCATTCTGTCAGAAATGTTGGCAACACGAGTATGAATTTGTAGTGATTGATAAAGACAGTTTACAGACTAATGGACGATATCGAAAAGGATTTAACGATTTTGCAATACCGTAAAGTGGTTAGTCGCTATCGATACATCGATCGAGCAACGTCTAAAAATTTTCGTCCGAGCGCAACATGACGACGACGATTGACAGTGACGATCGTGAGAAGATTTCGAGAGAGATTGTAAAAACGAGCGAATCAATCCGCAAAAAATATCGTTCTTTAAAAACCGATCAAATGGAGGAAGACGTCGCATTGGAGAGGCACTTTAAACCAATTATCGAACCTCTAAAACAACTTGTCGAAAATACAATCAATGTGGAATCTAATGAAGCGAAAATCGAACCATCGAGTATGCTCGAAGACAAGCATCCGAAAAAAGAGTCTGGAACAAAGCGAACAAGGTCAAATATATCATTGAACGATTCGCTAATAACTTTTACTCCAAATCAATCAAAACGTAAGCGAATGAAACAATTATCGAATGTGGTTACTTCTACTCCGATAAAAGATGTACAATCGAGTTAAATATTGTACGAAAGATCGTCTCCGTATGTGGAAGAAATTTTCGAAACCACGTCTGAAACGCTTGTGACGTCGGTTCAACATCAATTACAAACGTCCGAAGGTCAAAATACATTGCGCACGCATCTGGGTCCACTAGGGCAAAAATATGTGGGAGCTATTTTGAGTCAAGATAAAAATAACAGTATGGATTATGTTTACGGTGTTAAATTTTGCAACGAAGGAATGATGCTTGGTGATAAATTTTTGATGTGGATAAAGATGACAATATAATTATCGGTGGAATAAGATGCGTGGGAACACCAGATCTCTACGAGTTGATTTTCAAGAGAATACCCAACGGTGACGTATACAATGACGATGATAAAATTAAATACAAAAATATATTACTGGCGACAAATGCGCATAGACGTGGCAATGATATGCGTAATCCAGTGTTAAGTAACAAGGGATATTATCAATCATCGAGGAACTTTACGAAGCTGGCCTTGTTATAAATTAATCTAAGTCGGCGAAACGAGTCAGTCTGTCATTATTGTTTGTATCAAAGTGTCGATTAATAAATTTGGATTATCGTTGGGAACACCAAACAACTCATACTATCAATGGAATGGATTACTAAGAAATTACGTGCGCGATAATGCTCTGTGTCAGACAGCCTCCGGCTTTGACGCAAGGTCGCGCAAGATACGACGCGTAGCGCAACCGGAAGATGATACTGATCCGCAATCAAACAGTACGTGGAAATACGTGTCAAGCTTTTGGAGGACAGACAGGAAGAACTTGAGAAAAAAATAATCACGCTCGAGACGAATGTGCAAACGCTGCAAATAATGATGGATGAGATGCAAAAAATGCTTCGGTATGCAACTCGCGATAACAAAAGAAAAATATATATCATTTACGAAAAATGTTAAACTTGGCGAAGAGAAATCAAAAAATCATATTAAATGGCGTTTTATCGATTCGTATAAATTTCTCACAGCTAGTCTCGATAAATTGGCATCATTCTTGAATAAAGACAAACTCAAAATTTTAAAATCTGAATTTCTAAATTTATCGAATGACAATTTCAATTTATTAACATGGAAGGGCGTCTTTCCATACGAATATATTGACTGCGTCGACAGGTTGCAAGATATGTGTTTACCACCGCGCGAATCATTTTACAGTTCCTTGACCGGTGACACGATATCCGAGAGCGATTACACGCACGCCACGAGCGTGATTATTTTTTTCTCAAGTTCTTCCAGTCTATCTTCTAAAGGCTTGACACGTATTTTCACGTACTGTTTGTTTGCGGCATCAGTATCATCTTCAGGAGGCTGTCTGACACAGAGCGTTATCGCGCACGAAATTTCTTAGTAATCCATTCCATTGATAGTATGAGTTGTTCGGTGTTCCCAACGATAATCCAAATTTATTAATCGACATTTCGATACAAACAATAATGACAGACTGACTCGTTTCGCCGACGCATAGATTAATTTATAATAAGGCCAGCTTCGTAAAGTTCCTCGATAATTGATAATATTTCATTGTCGTGGGCATTGTTGCCGGCTTGACGCGAAGCTTCCAGCAATCGCGATCTACCAACTCGTTGGGATCATTCCAATGCACATAATCGATCTTATTATCGTTTAACGCCATAGCGCGCGGTATGTTTATACCTCTTCCAGCTTTTTTCCAGGCGCTATTATATTTTTAATAGAGATTAATGGCGCTATTATATATTTATATTTGTATCCCTTGTTACTTAACAATGGATTACGCATATCATTGCCACGTCTATGCGCATTTGTCGCCAGTAATATATTTTTGTATTTAATTTTATCATCGTCATTGTATACGTCACCGTCGGGTATTCTCTTGAAAATCAACTCGTAGAGACCTGGTGTTCCCACGTATCTTATTCCACCGATAATTATATTGTCATCTTTATCCACATCAAAAATTTTATCACCAAGCATCATTCCTTCGTTGCAAAATTTAACACCGTAAACATAATCCATACGGTTATTTTTATCTTGACTCAAAATAGCTCCCAAATATTTTTGTCCTAATGGACCCAGATGTGTGTGCAATGTATTTTGACCCTCGGACGTTTGTAATTGATGTTGAACCGACATCACAAGCGTTTCAGGCGTGGTTTCGAAAATTTCTTCCACATACGGAGACGATCTTTCGTACAATATGTGACTCGAGTGTACATCTTTTATCGCAGTAGAAGTAACCATATTCGATAATTGTTTCATTCGCTTATGTTTTGATTGATTTGGAGTAGAAGTTATTAGCGAATCGTTCAATGATATATTTGACTTTGTTCGCTTTGTTCCAGACTCTTTTTTCAGATGCTTGTCTTCGGGCATACTCGATGGTTCGATTTTCGCTTCATTAGATTCCACATTGATTGTATTTTAGACAAGTTGTTTTAGAGGTTCGATAATTGGTTTAAAGTGCCTCTCCAATGCGACGTCTTCCTCCATTTGACCGGTTTTTAAAGAACGATATTTTTTGCGGATTGATTCGCTCGTTTTTACAATCTCTCTCGCAATCTTCTCACGATCGTCACTGTCAATCGTCGTCGTCATGTTGCTCTCGGACGAAAATTTTTAGACGTTGCTCGATCGATGTATCGATAGCGACTAACCACCTTACGGTATTGCAAAATCGTTAAATCCTTTTCGATATCGTCCATCAGTCTGTAAGCTGTCTTTATCAATCACTACAAATCCATACTCGTGTTGCCAACATTTCTGACAGAATGCGCGAAAATCGTCGTAAGACATGTCAGTATTTACATGATCATTGTATACATGTTTCAAGTTTGTACCATCTTGTTTAAATAAAATCAGTAAATTTGCATTGTCCCGTATGAGATGCTTGGGTATCTTGGCATACGTTTGACAAAGATAGAACCAGTCGACGCTCGAATGTCGACCCATTGCAAAGTACTCTCTTATCGTATCTTGCTTATCGCATGCCACGTCGTCAAAGATAAAAATGGAATTCGGAAGCGCTTCGCTCGGTGGAATAACGTCACTATTATTAGAGAATGTAAAATAACCAATTTCATCGATCGATAATAGCAAATTTTCCAAGTATCGATATTTCGGTTGTTGAAGTGATTTCGAGTATACGTACACATTCTCGAAATGTACACCGTGTGGACTTTCTATCAAACTTATCAACACGTTAGTCTTACCGCAATTCGAAGGACTGCAAATGATACCGCGTATAGTAGTCGGCAGCATGTTCCCATGCTTGCGCATTTCTTTCTCGGACATTACTCGTGTTTTATCGTCAAAATTTATCACTTTGATTATCGTCGCTTGTCGCGCGAACCGCATGTTTGCTCTCGCGAATCTCAAATCAGATTTTGAAAAATGCGTCATCGGGGCCCTATTTATAGAGGCGCACCGAATCGAAACCGCTCAGTCTCAAAAATGTTTCTTCTTCTATCGGTTGACAGCGATATTCTCGAGCTTACCACCGACCAGTTACAGATTATCCCGAAGATTGTTTTACTGCGAGACTTTGGTAGCTACGTGGAACAATTGTGGGACAAGCTTCCCGAACATATAAAAGCTGACTCAGAGGTTCAACAGTATCGTCGATGCACGCGACATTATAATTTGCCGTGGCAACAAACACATTTCGACGGTCCAACACCGTTAATAAAAGATTATGGCAAATGCCAGCAAAAATTATAAGAGGTGGTGGTTTGTTAAATCGTGCGATAAACGCACTTCCTATCGAATTACATATTCCAGGCTATCAGCTTTGCGGACCGGGAACTCATTTAGAAACGCGATTGGCTAGAGGCGATCGAGGTATCAATCCATTGGATGCCGCGTGTCGCGAGCATGACATAGCTTATAATGGAAGTAACGATCTCGGTCAACGACACGTGCGGATAATATACTCGCCACGAAAGCGCGAACACGTATTACCGCGAGAGATTCGACTATTGGCGAAAGAGCAGCCGCTACAGCTGTTTGGGCGGCTATGAAAGCAAAGACAAAATTCGGTATGGGGATGAAAACAAAAAAATCCTCGATGAAAACAAAAAAATCATCGATGAAGGAAAAGACTGCGAAGAAACGAATACTTCCTATAGCGAAGCGCGGTGGTATCTTACCCATTTTACCATTATTGGGAGTTCTCGGTTCGTTGGCTGGCGGAGCAGCGGGAATCGCGAAGGCGGTGAACGATAGCAAGGCGGCGCAACGTCAGCTCGAAGAAATGCAGCGTCATAATCGCGCCATGGAAGGTCACGGTCCTTATCTCGCTCCATACAAGCGCGGACGAGGGTTCTCAACAGCGGCCAAGAAAAAAAAAACGTCAAAATAAAAATGCCTGCCGGTGTAACAACTAATGTACAATTGGAACAACTTGCAAGACGTATGCGTATACAATTTTTTAGAGGCGTTTTCATGCGCAGTAATTTACCGATAAACGGTATACGGCGAAATGAGAGCGGTATCGTCAATTTGGATGACGTCGATGGTTTCGGTACTCATTGGGTTGCGTATGCAAAGAGGGGAGATCGTGTGGTATATTTCGATAGTTTTGGAAATCTTCGACCGCCCAAGGAATTAGTGCGATATTTTGGACAGAATGTTGCAAATATAGAATATAATCACACGGCCTATCAAAATTATAATCAAAGTATTTGTGGACAATTGTGTCTTCGATTTCTTCAAACGGTCGATGATCGATATGAATTTAAAGCCTGACAATTCACCGTCGCGACTCAGTATTCGTTCGACAGTTTTCCAGCATGTCACTCACGCTTACGTTGACCGGCAAGAGTAGCGTTCTTGCTGTAAGCTACTTTCCAGCTATAGATTTAAACGATGGCGATTACGAGCTTGGTTTAACCGATTTTGAAACTTATCATACGATATCGAACGTGAATTCTTGGAATAATAAATTTTATTTTGATAACGACGATAAGGAAATTACGATTCCCGAGGGATCGTACGAATTACACGCTATAAACGAATATCTCCGACGTGCAATTTTACAACATCGACGTGTAGTTGATTCCAACGATATTGTTGATGGTGAAGAACACGATGAATATCCAATAATGCTTCGCGCTAATTATAATACGCTAAAGAGTGAAATCAAATGTGTCTATAGAATAAATTTTAGTAAACCGGGCAACGTTGGATCGTTGTTGGGATTCTCGTCGAATCGTATATTACAGCCTCGGAAATGGCACGAATCGGATGTACCGATAAATATTATTAGCGTAAATATTATTCGTATAGAATGCAGCGTAACCACTGGCGCGTACAGCAATGACAAGCGCGTACACACGATACATGAATTTTCACCGAGCGTACCGCCAGGATATAAGATATCGGAAACGCCAGCACAGATCATTTATCTATCGATCGTCGCACGGAGCATTACTGGTTTAACGATACGCATTGTTGATCAAGAAGGACATTTGCTCGATTTTCGAGGAGAGGAAATTACCTTAAGATTGCATATACGGCGGCGGCAAAAATAAAGCGTTTGACAAATGAAATGCTTGTGTTGAACGAAAGCACGGAGCACGCGAGAGACAATATCTTTACGAGGGACAATATTTTTGCGAGTAGGCGAGTGACTGCGGTATCGGGTGACAATAATCAGATATCTGGTTACGCTAAAAAGAAGCTCAGCGCGTTGAATCGCGAGTTTTTAAAATCATTGGGATTCGTCGTACGAAATACTTGAACGATATGATTGACATCTTGAATATCGGAGGCGAGCCGATCTTTGACGATCGTATCGTCAAGATTGAGACTCATACGTACAATCCATACGCCAACACAACGCCTGGATATAGCGACGAGATACCGATACAACATCAAGATTTGTACACGTTACCATGTGAAAGTTTTCTATACGTCGAGGGAAAGTTGAGGGTGCGTAAAGTAGATGAAGGGGCAAGAGTGGTATTGGGAAACAATTGTGTCGCGTTTATGTTTGATGAACTTCGATATGAACTCGACGGTGTGGAGATTGACCGCAACAGAAACGTTGGAATAACTTCCACGATTAAAAACTATGTCTCTCTAACAATCGAGAAAGGTAAAATCTTGGAGAATGCTGCGTGGAATATGTCGCATAATGCTGCTGAAGCTTACTTCAATTTTTGCGTGCCGCTAAACATACTATTGGATTTTTGCGAAGATTATAAGCGAGTCGTGATCAACGCTCGTCACGAATTAATTCTGATACGTTCGCGCAACGACAACAATTGCATATTTGGACATGCTTCGGCTGAAGCTGATATCGAATTATTCAAGATACAATGGCGTATGCCTCATGTAATATTGAGCGAGGTCAATAAACTATCCTTGCTACGCGCGTTGGAAAGCGGGCGATACTTGAATATGAGTTTTCGCTCTTGGGATCTATACGAATTTCCTCTATTGCATAATACGACCAAGCATTCGTGGACCGTGAAGGCCACCTCTCAGCTGGAGAAGCCGCGATACGTGATCTTTGCGCTGCAGACTGGCAGAAAAAATGCTGTGTCAAAAGATATTACTACATTCGACGACTGCAAATTGACCAACGTTAAACTCTATCTAAACTAGGAATTTTATCCCTACGATGATTTAAATTTAGATTTCTATAAAAATAGATTCGCTCTCTTGTTCGATATGTACTCCCGTTTTCGCAAATCTTATTACGGATATGATAATGATGATGTGCTATTAAACATTTCAAAATTTTTACATTGCGGTCCTCTCGCGGTTATCGATTGCTCGCGACAAAACGAGTCTGTCAAAAATTCCACCGTGGACGTGAGATTAGAGTTTGAGTGCAAAGAGGATATACCTGCAAATACTACCGCCTATTGTATCATCTTGCACGATCGCATTGTTGAATATTGCCCATTGACCAACGTAGTTCGTAAAATTACCTAGATCAGCAAATATCCCCTCCAATGTCAGAAATATATAAAGATTGAGATTTTGACGATCGACAGCAGTCGTACATCGTTCTTGCAATCGTACAGTAATATTATCAGCATGATCGCGCCAACGTTTGTGGATCTGTAAGGATTCATTACCGGGAGAAACTTTGTTGTGAAGGAAGTAGCGATATTGAGAAATGGATGTGTTCTCTCTCACTACTTTTTTGCAAGTCCCGTACCATGGCGTGCGCTTACAAAATCTGAAAAATGTCAAGCTTAATGGCTAATCGGACATCACCATGGGCTTCAATGGGAGGATGGAAACGTTCCATACAGCTTCGCTAGGCGTTTGATTACGAGAGCTATGATGGGTGCGACGGAAGAGGAAGATGGAGCATCTCCTATCGTGTATGTTAAAGGACACGAAAAACGAGAATGGCTGGCCGATATACTTGACGATGATGCGAGAAACGACGTTATTATTGAGACCTTGGATGCGGACTATGAAGATATCACTTCGTTAAATAAGCTAGATGTTACTAATACTATGCGCTGTGAAAAACATTTGAAAAATTGCGCTTTACAAAATGTATTTAAAATATTCAATTGGTGGACGAATCATCATAAAGATTCACCCAAACAATTTTTAGAATAAATTATTGTTAAAATATATTTTTATTCTTTTTTATTCTTCCCTTTTCCTCTTTCTTATCCCAGTATACGAGTATTAAATTTCAGTACGTGACGTTAGATAGCGGCGTCAGCCACCTTATCAGACTACAGATGTTACATTTCAGTACATGGACATAGAGTTTAAATATTTGAATGGTGTATAAATAATTGTTTTGTCGTTCAAAGCCGTTCGATAGCCGTTCAATAGTCGTTCAATAGTCGTTCATAGCCGTTCGATAGCCGTTCGAAAGATGTTCAAAGCCGTTCGATAGCCATTCAATAGTCGTTCGATAGTCGTTCATAGCCGTTCGATAGCTGTTCAAAGCCGTTCAAAAGCCGTTCATAGCCGTTCGATAGCCGTTCAAAGCCGTTCGATAACCGTTCGATAGCTGTTCAAAGCCGTTCGATAGCCGTTTGATAGCCGTTCAACAGCCGTTCGATAGTGGTTTATCTATTATAATAATATATTATTCATATTTAAAAGACTTGTAGACAATTGTCCGCGGGAACGTGCTACCTTTGTTTTCTTATCAAGAGTTGAGAGTAAGCGTTCTTCGTAAGTGATTCATCCCCTACTCTAAAATGTTCGAGACAATGTCTATCCCGTTGTGTCCGTCACAAAGTGTTTGACCGACAGTCTGTGAAGAACAGTGTATAAAAATGCCAATCTTTCGCCTTAATCTGGTAAGTAGTGTTCAGTGTTTTTGTGTGCGAGATTATGTGTGATATTTATTAATTAATAATATATTTCAGTTCGTGCAAATTGACGTCATCCACCGCAGATACATGCGATGGATGAGAGAACATTTGCGTTGGGCGCACGCCAATTTGTGGGGCGATACGCGAGGGGCCCGCGAGTGGGCGAATGTTCACCCCAGCATATACGAGGACATTTTCTATTTGCGGCCTCTTTTTGGGCTTGAGCCGTATGAAGATGAGAATTGGGAGCCGGAGGAAGAGGCGTGGGAAGAGGAAGAGGAAGAGGAGGATTGGGAGGAGGATTGGGAGGAAGAGCTTGCGGCCCCAGGAGGATAATGTAAGTATCTTCTTTTTAAAATTTATATTAGATTTATAAAAATTAAATTAGGGAAAGCGCATTAAACTAACAAGATATGTATTTTTTCTGTTTCAGATAGAGCGTCATCCTAACATAGATGTCGTAACCCGACCAATTTCTCAATATATTAAAAGATAAAACAAGTAAAATAAAGTAGAACAGAAAAGATTGAGAAAGAGCTGACTAAAGCAAAGCATTAGAATCAGGGAAAGAGCTCAAGGAAAAGTAATTAAGAAAGAATAAAAGTAATAAAAGATTATAAATAAAATAAAGTAAAGATACATGACTAAAGAGAAGGAAGTCACGGTCAAGTTCTCGGAAGCTGAGTAAGCAGTTGACGAGACAGCTGACGAGCGGAGCACGAGACATGCTCCGGTCAGGGACACCACACTTTCTCGTCCTGATGTACGGACGTGGGAGTCGGCGTAACTCCCACCACACTCGAATTACCCCCGAAAGCTAGACACATGCACGCGTTGTTACTTTACGGAATATTCCATTCCCCCACCAGGTGTGTCGAACCTTCAAGAGTGTTCTGGAACATTCTAGAATCTTCTAGAACGTTCCGCGTTCTTGCGCAGTCACACGGTCGGATTTACAAAAGCGGCGCATGAATTACCGATACAATATTTACCTTATCGACTTTAACCGATACAATATTTACCGGAACCTAATTTACCGTTACAGTAATTACCGACGCAATTTACCCTAATGGTAAGGTAGTTTAACCTCGGATGGTAATCCTAATCTACGGTCCAGAGGGACCGCAATTCAAAAATTTTAAATGGAACCCTCCATATTGTAGTATATCGTTTGAAAAAGCATAAAAAAAGAAAATTTTTGACGCAAAACGGAGATTGACACATTGACCTGTTCGGGAGTTATTTAGAGTCAAAGTTCAAAAAAGCCAATTTTCAAAAAATCGTTACTCCCGTTTGGAAAATCCTAAAAAAATGTTCGAGGTGTGAAAGTATTCGTCTTTTTAAGTTGGGGTTCCCTTGGGGCACCCCCTTAAGGGGGTAGCAAAAAGAGTAATCCTTCGAAATGATCGAACATGTTTTTCGCGGTTTTTCATAATTTTGAGCCGCTTCCGAAATATAAGAGGTGGGGACAGACTTTATAGACATCCTGTATAAAATAAGTATATCGTTAGAAATTTTGATGTAATTATTAATTATATATATAATATATATATATATGTGTGTGTGTGTTGCGCGCGCGCGTAATTATTAATTAATATATACAGGGTGTCTGACAAGTAAGTGACCAAACGAAAGGTGGAGGCAAATTGGGTCAAACTGAGTCGAAAAGTCCTGAACCATTTTTTTTATAACGCTTAATAAAGGAGTAATTATTGATTACGTATGTCCATTCAGCGCCGACCTTTAGCCGCGCGCCTGGGAGTGTGCGTGACCGCTCCGTCGCTACGGCAATGCACACTACCAGACGGGCGGCTCACCGATGTGCGTCCGGCTAAAAGTCGGCGCTGATGGGCCAGACTTTACTCAATAATAACTCCTTTATTAAGCGTTATAGAAAAAAATGGTACAGAACTTTTCTTTTCAGTTTGACCCAATGTAATTCCACCTTTCGTTTGGTCACTTACTTGTCGGACATCCTATATATTGTTTGATTCCAGAAAACCAAGATTTCAAAAATTGGAGGAACTACATACGCAAACAAAATTAGAAATATTTTGAAATATATATTGACGGATTCTGTGTGCCAGAAATTATCTTGGACAGGACAAAAAGGGTCTATGCCTGTAAAAGACAAAGGATTTGCCGCTATAATTATTGGTAATTGTAATTTTTCTTCTTACTGCTATTTACATTTAATTATTGCTCATTTTAATTCTTGTTTTTATTGCAAATAACAAAAATAAAAATAAAATATTTTGCATTGTATGCAAAAGTGAAATTTAAAGAAATAAGAATAAAATTGCTCATATATATGATCATAAATTTATATTTAATATATATACAAGCAATTTTTTTCTCACTTCTTTAAATTTTATTTTAATTATTCTTTTAATTATTTTTCTATTATATTTTCTATTTTTTTTCTGTAAAGATTATACAAGAAAAAAAGGTAAATATAGCAAATAGGGGACCCAGCCCCAATGACCTTGACCTTGACATATTTTGTCAAGGACATAATTCTGAGTAACTTTTTCTTCTAATTTAATCGTCACTCGTTGCTTATTAAAAAGTTATTAACAAAAAAAGTTTGAAATATACCAAAGTACATGCACGGACAGGAAGCGCGCGCGCGCGCGCACACACACACACACACGGGGGGGTGCAAGGGGGCCTTCAGCCCCCCTCCCGCACCCACCCCGCCGGTAGGCAGGATGAACCTCGCTTTACAATGTAGCATGTACTTTGTAAGTACTTTGTTGTTACATTGTAAAGCGAGGTCCACCCTGCCTACCGGCGGATCGGTTAAAATATTCTCATAAACCTCAAAAAGACAGTCAAGAAGATTCTCAAAGAAAAACATCAACGGAACCTCTTGAAAGCAATTCAATTACTAACGCTCCTTGCATAAGCGATCCTACCGGTCTTTTCACTTATACACCGGAATTCATATTATTAAACGAATTGTATCAAAATATAAATCATTCTAAAGAAAGTTATCGCGACGAAAATCAAACAACTCCCCGGGACCTGATTTCTCAGTTAAAAGACCAATTGCCTGAAGAACACTTAAAAATAGATGAATACGCTAGATATTTAGATTCATAATTAATCAGCAATGCAAGATGTTCCATTAATTTTCGGATAATGAAACCTTTATATACTGATGAGCAAGTTCAAGCCATAGTAAGTCGCATGCGCGAGCAAATCTTAACTTTAATCGCTAGACTTATTACCAATTTTCTAGACGGCAATTTGGATATAGATCAACTAATTGCTCTGCTTGAAAACCCTGAAGACCCTCAAAATTGAATATATCTAAGGTTTGTTTTTTATTGCTGCACTAAGTTCATTCTGCACTGCACTGAACTAAACCAGTGCAAGCGAAAACAAGATGAACTGATCAAGGATAAAGAACGTTTTAGTGCACTAATCAACATGGCGCATCACTTGATCTTGCACGAATTATTGGACTCTTCTGATGAAGAAATTTTCTTTTTCTTTATACAAATATAAAAATAATTTTGTGCTTGCATCTGACCATGAAAAAATGTCTTCTCTATTTTCAGTATTTTTTTGTATAACATTTTCTTCATAATTACCTCCTTGATTTTCTATTTGATTATTATTATCATTTAATGGAATAAATATTGACTTGTTGTTGACAGTGCAAGTTAATGAGTCGCAAGTAAAATTAATATCTACGTAACAGATTTGAAATTCTGCCCTCCTAAAAAATAGAAATAATATATATAAATTTTTATTTTTATTGATTTTTAATTAGATCATTATTAGATATATTAAATAACTTTAGTACCTTCAGAAATACAAGTAACGTTTCCATTTTTATCAATGATGATGTTCCCTGCTGCATCTCTTTGAATAATTGCTGTTTCCATGATCTTGATTTATTTGTTTTCAGCTAATTTAAACATGAATTTTATATTTTATTATTAACAATATAACTTTATGAATAATGTAACAGTTGCAGATAAAGAGATTTTTATGTAGAAAACTAATTTTTCTATACAAAGGCACAAAACTTTATTCAAATTTAATAAAAGTTAACAATATTACAGTTTGATTTTCTCAAATTCTGATAAATATAATTTTAGGGTTTATAATTTAATATTAAAAGATTGTTGATTACTTTAATGTAGAGATTACTTTAATAGGTTATTTTAATAATGTTGATTACTTTAATAAAAGTTATTACTCTCTTTCTTTCTTTCTTTAATATTTAACAATTTATTTTAATATTCAATAAATTATTTTAATATCTATAAGTTGTGATATTATAATATCACAACTTATAGATATTAAAATAATTTATTGAATATTAAAATAAATTGTTAAATATTAAAGAAAGAAAGAAAGAGAGTAATAACTTTTATTAAAGTAATCAACATTATTAAAATAACCTATTAAAGTAATCTCTACATTAAAGTAATCAACAATCTTTTAATATTAAATTATAAACCCTAAAATTATATTTATCAGAATTTGTACTCGCTGCACTGGGTCTTGAGCAATGGCAGGCAGTGCAAGAACCGGGAAAGTTGCAGCGAATACAGTGAACTGTCGCACTGAATTTTGTTGCACTGCAATAGAAAACAGATTTGAGTCATATAGCACCGCAATAAAGAACGCTCCAGTGCCGCTAGTGTACACTAGTGCAGAAAGTTCAGCAATAAAAAACAAATCTCTAATTGCGCATGCTTATATCCCTAGGATTAACATCCAGTAAAATTACTCTAGTAAAGGTTAGTTCCGTGCCTAAAGTCATTCCCCTAGAATCCACCAGATCAGTCCTAGCTCTCAGCTCCGTAAAGTTAGCCGGACCACTTTAACTTTTTAATAATTAAAATTATCTAATCTTTTGGTGGTCGTTTGGTGATGATTGGTAGCGTAATTAAAACATTTGGTGGTCAATCGTGTTTTTTTTTAATTAAATAATTAAAATATTGGTGTAAAGTTAGCCGGACATTTTTAATTTTTAGTGCCGGTCTACAATAGATGATTTAAGCCCTAAGCCTTAAGAAATTGACTAATCACAGTCGAGTATTCTCCTCATACTTGATTGTGATTGGTCAATTTCTTAAGGCTTAGGGCTTAAATCACCTATTGTAGACCGGCACTTAGTCTAATCGATTAAATCAGGGCTTATTCGATGCAGAATCGTTAGGTGGTCACAAATCCTTTATTTACGTTTGATGGTCCATAATTTATTCAAAAAGTAAAAAAAACCATGTGCGGTTAGGTAGTGGGGATGACTAACTGGAAGCTGTAAAGTTAGCCGAACAAATATATTATTTACCAACCAATTTTGTTCAAATTGATCTTAATTGAAAGACAATCGTTTGGTAGTGATTGGTAGTCTAATTACAACCTTTGGTAGTTAATTAATAGGCTACTACGATTATAAAACCATGTGCGCTGATCCTGCGCCTGCGCGTGCCTTCGTCGTGTAATGGCTCTCGCAAACCAGCGCATTGACGCGACGCGCGATATCCAATGAGAGCTCTGTTTTTCGGAAAAAATAAAGTTCTTATTGGATAATTATGTTGATAAATAATAATAATTATTATTATTAAAAAAGTATATTCATTAAACTATTATATTAATTATAATAATGAATTTTTTAATGAACATAATTTTTTTTATACAATACATTTGAAAATAATATATACAGGGTGGTCCTCGTAACGGTCGCCACGATTTTTAAGGCACTTACAATAATCTGACATAAAAAAGTCATAAACAGAAATTTATCAGTTTCTAACCGGCAACAAATTGCAATAATAAAAATTGACCAAACATTTTTTTTCCATAAAAAAGCAAGGTCACCTTCAATTTTTTAAATGGAACTGCCTACTTTTTATTGCATATTCTTGTAGCTTATCTCGAGAGCTTTTCAAAACACTATAATAAAGTATTTTTTCATTAAGTAATTTTTTAGTTATTTTATATTTTATTCTGACATATTTTGATATAAAAAATAAAATATCTCGTAAAATATTTAGTTTTCGATAATCTTACCGTAATACTTTTATGTACAGAATAATGAGACAAATCAATTAGTAAAAAAAATAATTGTTTTTAAGAAAAAGTATGTAATTATTTATAATGTATTTTTTTAAACAATTATTCGTTCTTTTTTTTAAACTAATTGATTTGTCTCATTATTCTGTACATAAAAGTGTTACGGTAAGATTATCGAAAACTAAATATTTTACGAGATATTTTAATTTTTATATCAAAATATGTCAGATTAAAATATAAAATAACTCAAAAAATACTTAATGCAAAAATACTTTATTATAGTGTTTTGAAAACCTCTCGAGATAAGCTACAAGAATATGCAATAAAAAGTAGGCAGTTCCATTTAAAAAATTGAAGGTGACCTTGCTTTTTTATAGAAAAAGAAATGTTTGGTCAATTTTTATTATTGCAATTTGTTGCCGGTTAGAAACTGATAAATTTCTGTTTATGACTTTTTTATGTCAGATTATTGTAAGTGCCTTAAAAATCGTGGCGACCGTTACGAGGACCACCCTGTATATATATATATATATATATATATATATATTGTTGCGTCCCTGCGGGTCGTCTAAGGCGGTTATTCGTGAATCTGCTGTATTTGTATCCGGGAGAACGTTGCTAAGCGTTGTTGTTAAACAACGGCGGACATCTTGAGAGAGATCGGCCATCTTGAGTCTCGCGACGGATGTCTTTCCGGGCGGACATATTCGATATACGATTACTGTTATTACCCGTTCTGTGTTCCTTGTTCAATTGTGTGTTCTGTGTTGCTATATTAAAGTTCCTTTTATTCTTTCTAAAGAGTGTCAATCATTTACTCGCGGTACGCGGGTGCCGGTTGTGTCGCGCGTGTTCGAGTATTATCGAAGTCGACGCGCGGACGCAACATTTTGGGGGCTCAGCCGGGATACGATACGACGGAGTGGACGATTTTCTGGAGACGATTTTCTGGAGAAATGTGTGTTTCTTTTCGTCTATAAAAAATGGAACGGGAAAATTCGCCGACGGCAGGAGTTTCGACGAGAAAGAGGAGTCGATTGACTTCAACGGCGGCTACGACATCGGGACCATCATTGGAAGCGATTACACTTCAGTCAGCGATGCGAGAGATTCGTGAGCTACGCGAGGAGCGGCTGCAGCAGCGAGCCGATTTTGAGACGCAATTGCGCCAACACGATGAGCAGCGAGCTGTATTTGAAGCACAACTGCGCGAACGCGACGAGGCGTTACGGGGGATGGAACAGAGGATTCGTCTGCTGGATAACAACAACCAGCTAAGTCGCCCCATTAACGGAAATTTTTTGCCTAATATTGCGCCTAATTTCGAAAGAGACGCGCGTGTTAATATTAACACAGAATTAGGCTTTAAATTGAAGCCGGACATTTTTGACGGGACTGTTCCGCTAAGAGAGTTCTTCTCACAGTTTGAGTTAATTGCGCGAGCAAATAGGTGGAGTGACGCTGCAAAAAGCGTCGCTCTCATTTCATGTCTTAGAGGAAAGGCGCGTGCGGTATTGGAGTGTGTCGTTAATATTGAAAATCTCGATTACGCAGAATTAAAGTCTAAATTAGAGTTGCGCTTTGGGGAAGGATTGTTATCTCAGTCTTATTATTCCCAATTTACGAACAGAAAACAAAAGTTGGGGGAAGATGAGGCCACCTTGGGCTCTGATATTGAACGCCTTTCGCAGTTAGTGTATCCCGAATGTACGCACGAAGTTCGTGATAAAATTGCTTGCGCCCAATTTGTTACCGCTTTGTCTAATGGATTTGTGAGAAGGACTCTGCAGTTGGAAGGAATCACTTCCTTGAAAATGGCCATACAAAGAGCCATGGCGGTGAAAGTTATACAGGAAAGTAATTTTGAAAGACGGAATAATAATTTCAACTTTGGCAGTAACAATAACAACAAAAATAATTTTGCTAAAGGAAGGAGGTTCAACAATTTTGATTTCGGGGATAGGAACAATTTTAACAAATTTGACGGAAAAAGAAATTTTGGAAATTCTGGCGATAAAGCAAAAGAGAGGAAACAGGAACAAAATAAAAATTTTTACAAGAGTTCTAACTCTAGTAATAATAAAATGTTTGTAAAAGAATGTTGGCAATGTGGAGGCTCAGGTCATTTTCGAGCGGAGTGTCCGTTTTTAAAGAAAGGGGAAAACTGAATTTTGTCGAGCTGTTTGGGGCAGGTTCGACGCGAAAACGTGAAGCCCCAATAGAATTACAGAGTTATTGTTGTAATTGTAAAAATGTTAATAATAATACTGGCACTAATAATAAGAAATTATTTAATTTTAAAGGATTTATCGATGAACAGTTATGTAATTTTAAAATTGATACGGGTTCGGATGTGTCTCTTATCAGGAGTAATTTTGTTAGAATGCCTAAGCGGCGGATTCCTCTTGATAGTTCTTTTCATTTGAAATATCCCACAGGGGAAGAAGTTCCCGTAAAATTTAAGGTAATCGTGATAATTAGCTTGGGAAGATGTTCTGTAGAATTTCCGGTTTTTGTTGCTGATATAGCTGAGGATTGTTTATTGGGGAATGATTTTCTGTCCATTGTTAATTTGGAAAATATTTTTGAGCCAATCTTTGGCGATTCTAATGGGGGGAAAAAGGAAAAGTTTTTTTGCTCACGCATTGAAAATTGTGTAGATGAGGTTCCTCCATTTTTGAAAGAACTCTTTCAGAAGGAATCTCAAGATTTTTCAAGTAAACAGAAGGATATTTTTGCTCGATTTTTGGTAGAGTTTCAGGATATATTTTCGGAGGAAATAGTAGCTGGAAATTGTGATGGGGTGGCGCATGAAATTAATGTGAATAATTCTAATCCAATTAAGCAGGTTCCCCGACGAATTCCGTTGCAAATGCGGGAAGAGGTCGATACAATTATTGAGGATATGAGGCGTCAAGGTGTAATTGAGGAATCGCAAAGTCCATGGGCGTCTCCTGCGGTTTTGGTAAAAAAAAAGGATGGGACGATTAGATTCTGTGTTGATTACAGAAAATTAAACGCCGTGACGAAAAAAGATTCCTATCCAATGCCTCGGATTGATGATATACTTGACCAGTTATCCGGAAACTCTTGGTTTTCTTCGTTAGATTTGAAGAGCGGATATTGGCAAGTGAAGATTCGTTCAGAAGATAAGGAAAAGACGGCATTTTCAATTGGAAATGGCTTGTGGCAGTTTACATGTATGCCATTTGGACTCTGCAATGCTCCTGCCACTTTCGAGCGATTGATGGAAAAGGTTTTGAAAAAATTATCCAAGATTTGTCTAGTGTATTTAGATGATGTAATTATCTTCGGTAAAAGTTTCGAGGAGATGTTGGATCATTTGAAGCAAGTCTTCTTGCGATTACGCTCTGCCAATTTGAAGTTGAATCCGAGGAAGTGTTCTTTTTTCAAAAGGGAAATTAAATATCTCGGTCATGTTGTTTCTGAGGGAGGAGTTACAACGGATCCTGAGAAAATTTCTGCTGTTAGGAGTTGGCCGGTGCCTCGGACCAAGAAGCAGGTGCGTAGTTTCTTGGGTTTTTGTTCTTATTATAGAAAATTTGTGAAAGGATTTTCTTTAATAGCTAAGCCATTATTTTCTTTGACCGAGAATTTAGCAAAGTTTGTGTGGACGGAACAATGCGAATCAGCTTTCCAGAGGTTAAAGAAATGTTTAATGTCTTCTCCTATTCTATCTTTTCGCAGGAATGAAGGTCAATTTCTTCTGGATACTGACGCCTCAAACCATGGTATTGGTGCAGTGTTATCTCAAATTCAGGACGGCTCAGAAAAAGTTATTGCTTATTATAGTCGTGTCTTAGGTAAATCGGAAAGGAATTATTGTGTAACTCGGCGGGAATTACTTGCTATTATAGATTCGTTAAAGTCATTTCATCACTATTTGTACGGACGTAAATTTGTGATTAGAACTGATCACATTTCTTTACGATGGTTGATGTCATTTAAGAATCTTGAAGGTCAAATGGCACGATGGTTGGAGCGAATCCAGCAATATGATTTTGAGATTTTTCATCGGAAAGGGAAACTTCATGGGAACGCTGATGGATTATCAAGACGCCCTTGTGCAGAAATCAATTGCAGCTATTGCAACAGAATTGATATGAAGAAGGAAGAATTTGTTGGAAGAATTGTCTTTGAGTCGGATAATTTAGAGAATTGGAGAAAGGATCAGTTAGAAGATCCGACGATAGCGAAGATCTTACTTGGTAAAGAAAAGGATCAGCGTCCTTCTTGGCAGGAAGTTGTTTCTGAAGGTTCGGTTTCCAAAATTTTTTTTTAAGGGATTGAAGAAGATGGTTTATGGAATCTTCTTTCAAAATTTGTTCTTCAAAGACCATCGTTGAAGACTCTGTCTCTTCCCGGTTTTTGACCGTGGTTTTCCCGTGGGACGAAGGGCGAATGCCGAGACAGGGACTTGAGGTGTCCTCTTAGAAGGACGGTGGGTCCACAGATGTTACCCCCCTCTTGTCCGAAGATTCGCTCCCTTTTGAGATGCGAAGATGCAGCAGTTTTGAGTATTTCCGAGAATAAGGCGAACTATATATATATATATATATATATATATATATATATATATATATATATATATGTATATATGTTATTCTCGCGATAGAGTAGAAAAAGAAGGTTAATACTTCAATAAACTGAATTTAGTTTCATAAAACGATTCTAGAAAAAAGACAATGTTTCGGATTAAATAGCTTTTTGTTTACGTTTTTGTAAGCTTCATTAAACATTATGTACAAAAAAATATACATTTTTTTATATATAACGTACAAGACATTTACATTAAAAATTGTTTTTTCCTTTCCCATTCTTAAAACAAAGAGTATAAATCATAAAAAGTAATGTTAAATAATAATTTTAATTTAAAAAAGAATTCACATAATCTTACGTAAATATATTACAAGTACCGATAGCATTGATATTCATTTCAATAGTGCGCGGTGGATCATGAGAAAACACTCCGTCTCTCACGACGCGGATCGGGGTTCAAATCTGAGGTTTTTAGGTTTTTTTTTACCTATTTTTTATAGTTTATGGTATGCATTTAAAAATAAAAGACTTATAAAAAATAAAGAACATTTAATTCGCCAAATGAAATACCAGTTTCATTGATATGTTGAAAAATATTTATTTGTAAAAAACGTTTTATTTAATAACAAATTAATTTATAATATCAAAATCAGTAATTTAAAAATTAAGAATTTTGATTAAACTTGTATTTCTATTTGCTTCATTTCATTTTGAAACAAATATTGAAATATGAAACTGTAATTTATCATGAATACATTTTGCAATATTAAAATATAAAAAAAGAATATAGAACTTTTTCTATACTACATAATTCTCTGATAGTGAGTGATTATATTATAAAACAAGATTAATACAAAAAATATAAGTACAAAATACGGCAAAATGTATGTAATTATATATAAAAACTTACCATTGTTGCGTATCCATAAATGATGTCTTTTATCTGTCTGCAGCGGAAATCTATATAAACGTTTTCCATGAGATCTTGAACTCGTATATGTAATGATGTACCTATAATACCCATAAACTATAAAAAATAGTAAAAAAAAAAACCCAAAAACCCCGGGTTTGAACCCCGGTCCGCGTCGTGAGAGACGGAGTGTTTTCTCATGATCCACCGCGCACTATTGAAATGGATATCAATGCTATCGGTACTTGTAATATATTTACGTAAGATTATGTGAATTCTTTTTTAAATTAAAATTATCATTTAACATTGCTTTTTATGATTTATACTCTTTGTTTTAAGAATGGGAAAGGGAAAAACAATTTTTAATGCAGATGTCTTACGTAACGTTATAAAAAAATGTATATTTTATTGTACATAATGTTTAATGAAGATTACAAAAACATGCACAAAAAACTATTTAATCTGAAACATTGTCTTTTATCTAGAATCGTTTTATCAAACAAAATTCGGTTTATTGAAGTATTAATCTTTTTTTTTTTAATATTTACTTTATATACTATAAACATCAATATGTGCTATTTTAATGAAATAACTGTACGTAATCAAGCGACGCGGTAGCGTCGCGACGCCAAGTATATATAAAAATTCGTTCCAGCGTGTCAACGGTTTGCCTATGTACAGGGGCTGCGACGCTACCAAGTAGCTTATCCGGAATTTTAGGTCTAGTAAACTTTCGATTAAGATATTTTAATAACTAAAGCCGTAATAAAAAATCTAACGGCCCTTTTATTATATAATGTGAATACAAGCTTCCGATTGCGACCGGTTCGGATAAGATTGGTGCAGTCAATCCCGAGAAATGATGATCGTATGTCAGAATTGTGACATTTTTCGTTCTTCATCATTATCATAATCATAAGAAGATAAGTTTCAGACTCTCACGTACGTATGCTCGCACGCACACACGCAAAGCGGTTTTGTCCCTCAAGGCGCGTTTGCAGCGCTCATGTATGATTATTCGCTTGAGTGTGCAAATACGCCTTGAGGGACAATGTATATGTGCGTGCATACGCATATGATACGGGGTCGCCATCTTGCATGTGCTACGATACGGACGTGTTTTTGAGTGCTCTTGAAGTTTATTATAATCAGCCCATTTCTGGGCTACAGTTTGCGATATTTCGTCAGAATTAGTTGGCTCTTGTAGCGTGCTTCCTTCAGAAGCCCTTATTTTGGCGCCCAAAGAGAAATTTCACACGCTATTACTTTTATAAAAGTAAGTCGCAACAGGCGCCTTTGTCTCGACAAAGGCCGGTGGGCCTAGCGCTGTCGCGCCTCGCAGCTACGGGTTAAAAAAAAAAATCTTTCTGGATAATCCTACATTCTTCCTTCTCTTGTAAAATCCTGTCACTCTTCCAATATGAACTTCGGAGGATCCGACGACTTCCATAAGGACAACGTGAGTAGTCATAACTCAAATTTCTCTTCACATTCGGACGAGAATATTGTCATCCAAGACGATGACATCGATATGGAAGCTCTTAATAATCTTAGATCGGAAGCCGGTCTCTTACAATTAAATCCATCTAAAAGTATGCGAACATCATCAGATATTAAAAAAGGAAAAAGCCTGAAACGTGCAAAAACAGACCTAGCTCACAGCCAGTCCACGAATAAGGTCTTCAGTACTGAGACCCATTCTTCTCTTGATTCTGTTAATATTTCTACCTCAGGCTCAACTATTACTATATCGGAGACTGTATTGAAGAACAGATATTCCTCAGATAATCAAGGACCTTTTGACGTACACGTACAAAGGATTTCGAAGCCACACGCTTCTCTTCATCCTATATCTGTAGGAAGGATAATTGCTAGTCTTAACGTAAGTGACGTGATGGAAATTAGAAAGATGGGATTTTCCAAGGTTTCAATCTTTCTAAAGACTCGTGAAGCGGCTAATGACTTAGTTAACGATTCACGTCTAAAGAAGGAGGATCTGATAGCGTTTATCCCCCCATCTCGCACCTCTCGCAAAGGAATTATCAGGAATGTTCCTTTGGACCTCTCCGATGACTTGATTTCTGTAAACATTAAAAGCCTTTTCAAGATTGTGTCGATCAAAAGACTTAACAGAAGAGTTGTGGACCCTGACCCTCGTGGAGGGGAAGAGGCTTCTGGTGTTAATTACACCCCCTCTTATACAGTAGTGATTACTTTTGAGGGCCAAAAAATACCCAAAAACGTTACCCTCTTTTATGTCAGTTACCCTGTCACTCCCTACGTTTCCAGAGTATCTCTATGCCACTCCTGTTGCAGGTTTGGGCATATAAAAGCATCATGCAGAAGCAAACCACGCTGTGTCCACTGTGGAGAGAAGGATCATTGTTTCGATAAAGAGCAGTGCCCTCATGCACAAGACCCCCCTAAATGTGCCAACTGCGGAGGTGGTCACAAAGCGGACTCACCATCATGCCCTGAGCTGTTAATTCAAAAGGAGATTAGACAATACGCGGCTCACAGGAACATCTCGCTGCTCGACGCCAGGGAAATTGTGAGAGGTAACAGATCTCCACCACCTTACTCCCCTTCCTTGGATGAGTATCCTCTTCTCCCGCATTCCTTCGCTAGTTTTGAAAGCTCTTATTCACACAATGCGTCTGGGTCTCCCTTATCAAACCACCCGCGTATAACTTATGCCAAAGCGGCTTCTGAATATTCTAATTTTTGGCATAATCATTCTCCCCCAAATCTCTCCAACAAGGAAATGAGACATTCCCGTCGCTTTCCCCCCTCCCCGCGCCCATCACCGGATCTATTTGTAGCTCCTAATGGGAGACCTCCTAGATCGCGAAACAAAATCGTGTTCAGTGACTCCTCGTCGTCCCAATCCAGTCTTGACAAAGATTACAATAGCAATGTTAATATCCAACAAAAAAATTTCTCTGCTAACGATCTGGTGAATTCTATTGGCTCTTTTCTTATCCAACTTACTTCAACTCTCGCTTCTCCTCCAATGACGGAGGAAGTTCACAAGATTATAGATTCTATCCAAAGCTTACTGTCTAATCCGGACCTGAGGTCCCCTCACCAAAATGACAACGATGACAAAGACAAGTAATTCCGTTAGAGAGGGCATTAATATTCTTCAATGGAATTGCCATGGACTTAGTAATAAAAGGGATCTGTTGCTTAATATTATCCAGGACTACGACATTCTTGCACTTTCAGAAACCTGGCTTACCCCAGAACAAAATTTCAGCTTCCACAATTTTCATATAATTCGCTCCGATGGACCCTCCAATAGATCTGGAGGGGTGATCATCGCCATTAAAGACTGGATACCATTTACTAAAATTGACTCCATTTACTCTATCCTAGGTCGTCTTGAATCGACTGCAATTAGGATTGAGACTCCCACAGATCCTATTTATATCGTCTCTATATACCGTCACCCAGGTAACTTCGATTACTCTAACTGGGATAATCTTTTTTCTTCCATCCCTTCTGCTTCTCGTATTATCATTACGGGTGATTTTAACGCTCACCACAATATCTGGGGATGTGTGTCCCCTGACTCTGTCGGTAAAGCTCTCCTTGATTCCGCACTGGATCATACTCTCTATTCCTTAAACGATGGCACTTTTACGTACATATCCCGTCCAAATCAGACTCCTTCAGCGATCGATTTAACTTTTGCTTCCTCAGATCTATTCCCTTTATGTTCATGGACACCTTTCGATGACTCGCTAAACAGCGATCATATTCCAACTATTATTTCACTGTCCAATCCTGTTAAATGTCGCTCTTTCTTTTCGCATAAACTCAACACCTCACGTATTAATTGGAAACAATTTACGCTCTCTTTATTAAACCAGCACTCCCAACTTCTCACTCAACTTAACCTGGATAGTATTTCACCCTTAGACAAATACGATTCTATTATATCTGTCGTCAAAAGTGCCATTCTTTCGCTCACTCCACCTCGAACATGCAATCGCAAGAAATTTACATCTCCTCCGGCCCCGTGGTGGAACGAGGAGTGTTCTGAAGCAGTCGCAAAAAGGAAGCAGGCCCTCAAACAATTTCGAAATCATGTCTGTCTTGACAATTTCATTCTCCTTAAAAAGCAGGAAGCTGTCTCTAGGCGAGTTTTACGCTCTGCCAAACGCAGTGGTTGGAGAGAATATTGTGAATCATTGGGGCCCTTCACACCTATCTCTCAAATCTGGAAAGTAATCAAGAGATTTAAGAACAGATTTCTCAATCCAATCTTACCCATTCCTCAATCTAATTTTAGTATACCAACAGACATGCAGAATCAAATCAACTCTCTGTGTCCTTCCTCTTGCTTTTACGAACAGAAGATCCTTTCTGATACTAATTCTAATGACTATGCGTGCAAATATTTTGACTCTCCATTTAAAGAAGAGGAACTCTTGTATATCATTCACTCTCTCAAAAAAAGATCTTCACCCGGTATCGACCAAATTGATTATCGTATTATCTCTCATCTTCCTCATGAATATCATTTACTCTTACTTACAGCCTTTAATCAGATATTTTTTACGGGTCTCTTCCCTGATGCTTGGAGGCACTCTCTTGTTTTCCTCATTCCTAAAACCACCCCGGGAAAGTATAGACCCATTTCCCTTACCTCTTGCTGCTTAAAACTGCTTGAGAAACTTATTCTGCTGAGACTGGATTGGTGGTTGGAACACAACCTCAAACTCCCTAACTCACAATTTGGATTTAGGAAATTCAGATCTTGCCAGGATAATCTCTCCTCTCTGATCACCGAAGTTCATGGTGGCTTCTCCAAAGGGAATTCCACAGCCTGTTTGTTTTTGGATTTATCCAATGCATTCGACGACGTTATCCCGAATATTTTAATGAATGATCTGGATGATATTGGTTTACCTCCCATCTTACGCCAATTCATTTATAATCTTATCAGTTTCAGAAAGATACAGTTCTGCATCAATGGAGAGCTTACCGACGAGTTTCACTCTTACAAAGGAGTCCCTCAGGGATCCATTCTTAGTCCGACTCTTTTCAATATCTATATCTCTAAACTTAGATCTAGCATAGGTAGGAGCTGCGAACTTATTCAATTCGCGGATGATATTGCAATCTTTCATACCTCCTCGCAAATACACGACTCCATCTCTAAAATCGAAACAGCTGCTAAACGTGCATGTGATTATCTCACAACCAAAGGCTTGACAGTTTCTCCTACCAAGTCTTCACTCGTGGTTTTCACGAGAAAACGTGTGGATCCGCTCTCATTCTCTATAAAAATCTTAAACAATCATATACCATCGACTTACTCGTGCAGATTCCTGGGCATACATCTTGACTGTCGTCTTTCGGGAAGGGAACACTCAAGGTTCTTGTTGGGAAAATGCTCCAAACTGATTAATATCCTAAGTATGTTGAGAGGTACCTGGTGGGGAGCCTCCCCTCAGCTCTTGCTTAGCATTTACAGAGCGTTGATTAGGAGTTCTATGGAGTACGGATGTTCTATCTTCCCTCTCAACAATCGCTCGATTTTGTACCAGTTAGAGAAAATACAGTTTAGAGCCCTGAGGCTTTGCACGGTCTTACGTAGAACCACTCCTATTAACGTCCTGTTGGCTGAGTCTGGGGAAAGCTCACTAAAGCATAGGTTCTTCTACCTCACGTCTAGATATATTTTAAAGATTTTTAGTCTGGATGACCACCCCACCATAGAGAAACTTCATCATTTGCATTGGTGCGTTCGAAACTCGCGCAAAAAGAATCCAGCTGAATACTTTTTATTATACAAATCCTTCTGTACCTATTTGAAATATAAAAGATACATAGCATGCTTGCATCTTCCCCTCTGTTTATTCCATTGATTATTGGGCTCATGTCACTTCCCCTTCCATTAGGATCACATCCGCACTGGATGTAGAAAGTATTAAAAATAACCCTTTCCCTACATTGATTTTCTTCGATATTTATCACGATCTTCTTCAAGACTATATATCTTTCTATACTGATGCCTCCAAGGTAGACGAAATCAGCCATGTAGGCTTTGCCACTTATTCCCCTACCTTAAACCTCCAACTGCTTTTCAGAACCTACTCCTTCGCTTCTATATTCTCGGCGGAAGCTTATGCTATCCTCCAAACTTTGACTTATATCCTGGACAACTCCATCCCGAGATCTGTTATCTTTACTGACTCTCTCAGTGTGATACAAGCTCTGTCCTCGTTTAATTTTGGCCATTCCTACAGTCATATTATTCACGCTATAAGAAGTAAAATACACGTTGCATATTCAAAGGGCTTTCAAGTTGTAATAGTCTGGATACCATCACATTCTGGAATTTTGGGAAACGAGACGGCCGACCTCGTGGCTAAAAACGCTATTACCAAGGGCACATGGTATACTGGTTTGCTCCCATACTCCGACTTCTTCTCGGTGGTAAGGAAGAACCTCATTGCTGATATGACCGACCGCCTCAAAAAACAGGCAAGATATAAGGGGATTAATTACTTTCGATCTTTTGACGAATTCCGCCCGAGACCTTGGTTCTACGAGATGAAGAATTTCAATCGTGAAAGCATCACTACCTGCTGTAGGATAAGAAGCGGACATTACGCATTCAATAGCAGCTTATACCGCTGCAATCTGGTACCTCAATCTAGCTGTCCTTGTGGAGCTCTTACTCAGGATATAAACCATATACTCTGGTCATGTCCTCTTTTAAATACTAACAGACACTCTATGATAAGAGCGCTCAACCAATTGGACATTTTTCCTCCAATGGATGCTGCAGAACTGTTGGCGGAGCCATCCTCCGGAGTGGTCCTTGCCATCTACTCCTTTCTCAAATCTTGTAAGATTCAAATCTGACTCCTCGTACTACCTTGTTCCTTCCTTTTGGGGTTTTTATACACTTCTAACCAACCAATCTACGAGCTGGAATTTCACCATCTCTTACTTACAATTGATCTTTTAAGATCTGCATTACTCCCAACCAACCAGTTGATGGCCGTGTGACGAGTATTCGTCGGAGCCAACCCCCACACGAAGAAGAAGAAGAAGAAGCATATGATACGTATCAAGCGGTACGCGGTAGCATTGCGACGTCAAGATATAATAACGTTATAAGGTTAATGTTCGCGACGTCAAGATATAATAACATTACAAGGTTAATGTTATATTTGAATCTGCTGCAGAAAATATATTTGGTTCTATCGAGTAAGTAGATTGAAATTTTGTATATATATCTGCTTATATATGTCTGCTTATATATGTTTATTTATTGTTTTATAAGTATATTATTTCTTGATTATATCTGAATATTGTCTAAATTATAGCGCTTATTTGCAGGATAAAGCAAAATCAATCAATCCTTTCAAGAAGGCCGGTATACTTTTAGCTGAAGAACTTTGCTAAACAGCGTAACATATTGGGTTATAGAGATTTGGCAGTAACAGACAGTAAGTACAATATAGTAGCACATATAAAACATTCAGTAGCACATATAAAACCAGATATGTAAATTAAATTAAATATTAAAATTCTGTTCTTTTCATTGCACACAGATAGAGGGAAGTGACCATAAAGCACTTAACTTTGGATGGACATGAAAACGATTAATAACTGTCGAAGTAAAAGAAATATTTACTATTTATAATGCGGTAAGGGGAATCCTTGCTCTTATGTTAAGTGATTGAACTGAAGTTGAATTCAATGTGTTGAATAGCTTGAAATTTGTGAAACACGAATACCGAAAATCACGTGTAATATTATAATAGCATGTTGCAATTGCTTGTAAATTCCTACGATTTTATCAAAAATGTAATAATATCAGTGATTTCTCTCTGATAATGTTCATAAAACTTATGAATATATATCTCGCATTGCAACATGCTATTATAATATTACATGTATGCAAAGGAAGCCAAAGTATTCATACGTAGTATTTATTTATTATTCTCAAAGTGGATCTTACTGCAACAAAATTTTGATCGTTTTAATTTATTAATCTGTTCATCAGTATATATACATAGTATGTATACTTTGGCTTTCTTTATATGTATAACTATATTACACTATTTAAGAAAATTCAATAACCGATCAAATGTTATACGTATAACTATATTACATTATTTAAGAAAAAGTAAAACCTATGATAATTATATATCACATTGCACAACATGCTATTACAATATTTGTTTTACATATGCGAAGAAAGCCAAAGTATATATATACATAGTATTTATTATTCTCAAAGTGGATCTTATTGGAACAAAATTTTAAATGCTTTAATTTAGTAATCCGTTTAGTATATATACGTAGTATATGTATATTTTGGCTTTCTTTGCATACATATTGAAAGACAGAAAGACGAATTAAGTGTGACTTGAAAAAAAACTATATTTAATTATATGTTTGTGTAAAATAAAAAGAACAATTATAACTTTTAAATATATATTAAATATTTATTTAAATATTCTATCTATAATTATATTTTACACATATATCTCGCAATTGTACAACATGCTATTATAATATTAGTTATATGTATGCAAAGAAAGCCAAAGTATATATATACATAGTATTTATTATTCTCGAAGTGGATCTTATTGGAACAAAATTTTAATCGCTTTAATTTAGTAATCCGTTTGTCAATATACATAGTATATATATTTTGACTTTCTTTGCATACATATAACTGATACGTTATTTTATAAAACAAAAAACTTATGAATATATATCGCAATATCAAAACATGTTATTATAATAATAGTTATATGTATGCAAAGAAAGCCAAAGTATATATACATAGTATTTATTATTCTCAAGATGGATCTTATTGCAACAAAATTTTAATCGCTTTAACTTATTAATTCGTTTGTCAGTATACATAGTATATATATTTTGACTTTCTTTGCATACATATAACTGATACGTTATTTTATTTAAAAAAAACTTATAAATATATATCTCGCAATATCACAACATGTTATTATAGTATTAGTTATATGTATGCAAAGAAAGCCAAAGTATACATACGTAGTATTTATTATTCTCAAGGTGGATCTTATTGCAACAAAATTTTAATCGCTTTAACTTATTAATCCGTTTGTCAGTATACATAGTATATATATTTTGACTTTCTTTGCATACATATAACTGATACGTTATTTTATTAAAAAAAAACTTATAAATATATATCTCGCAATATCACAACATGTTATTATAGTATTAGTTATATGTATGCAAAGAAAGCTAAAGTATACATACGTAGTATTTATTATTCTCAAGGTGGATCTTATTGCAACAAAATTTTAATCACTTTAACTTATTAATCCGTTTGTCAGTATACATAGTATATATATTTTGACTTTCTTTGCATACATATAACCGATACGTTATTTTATTTAAAAAAAAAACTTATAAATATATATCTTGCAATATCACAACATGTTATTATAGTATTAGTTATATGTATGCAAAGAAAGCCAAAGTATACATACGTAGTATTTATTATTCTCAAAGTGGATCTTATTGGAACAAATTTTAATCGCTAAATATATAAAAAAAATAAAAATAAAAAACAAGATTTTATTGCCTATATAGGATTCAATAAAATTAAGTGCCAATTCTACATAAATAAAACTACTGTACCCAGACAGCACAAGGATGTCCTTAGGACGTCCAAAGGGCATCCAGGACATACATGTAGGATATCCTGAGGATATCCTATTTTAATCCTCGGATCTCCTCTGGATGTCCTGAGGAAGAGTAAATGATAGCCGTACACTAGCCTCTGGAGAATCCAGGGAGATCCTGTGGAACATCTTAAGGATTTCTATAGGATATGTTAGGGATATTTTTCATACGTTAAAAGGAACAAATTCTAAAATTTAAATATAAATTAAGATTGCGTTTCGTTATTTACTGCCAATACTAAAAATCTAATACTAAAAATAGTTCACGTTTTTCAATATTTGAGGTTTTCGTGCTGTACATGAATATTTTAGGTTTGGCTTCCGGGTTTGAGTCGTGTAATATTTTCAAAACAATCCAATATCTGAATTCCCTATGTTGGGATTGCATCAGAAATTGAACTGATAAAAAATAATTATATTTTTAATTTCCTGTTAGTTGCTCTTTGCAAGCTTTATATAATTCTCATGACCAAATCTTAAATACGAGTTCGCGCGTCGCATAGCGGTAAACAAACGAACTAGCGGTTGAATACTATTTTTTGTAAAGTTTTTGGAATGTTGCGCATAGTAACATTTCTCATGAAATATTAAATAAATAATAATTTTGAATATATGAAAATGTGCGCATCAAATTCAATTATTAATATTAAACAAAATTAATGTTAACAATTAATTGCACATGTATATATCCTCTGGAAATCCAAAGGACATCCAATATAATAGACAGGGCAGATATCCTACAGACATCCAGGGGTTATCCAATGGACATTTATAGGACATTAATACTTATTACAATACTTAAAATTTCTAAATTATATTAAATAGCCTACATAACCGAAAGTAATCATGTATGCATATTAAATTTTCATAAAATATATTTATAATAATATCTTAAAACATCCTACAAATATCCTGAACCATCCTGGACATATTCAGGATGATCCTGAGGACGTTTTGTGCTGTCTGGGTATTATTGTAAGATAATATAATGTAAGCACATATATATTATTGTTGAACATTATATACTAAAAATAAAATTAATGAATGCCAATTATACAATAAAACTTTATTATTGTAAGATATTCTACATAAATAAAACTTTATTATTGTGATTTACTTATAATTATTGAACTTTATTATTATTAGATAAAAACTATATCATATTATTAAAAATAAAACGAATGCCAATTCTATATAAATAAAATCTATTATTGTGTGATAATATTAAAAAAAAAATACTTAAAAGAAAACACTTAAAATAAAAAATACTTTGTCTTCTTTGGTATCTTCTATGGTACTTCATTTATCTTTTTTGGCATCATAAATATTTCGCATTGTACAACATGTTACTATAATATTGGTTATACGTATGCCAAGAAAATCAAAGTATACATATTATGCATGTATACTGACAAAGCAAATAACATTCTTTAAAAATAATAAGTAAATATTATGTACTTAAAAAAAACCTCACAAAGGTAAAAAAAAATACGCCAAGTATATAAAAAAATCCCAACATGTACGCAAAAAAAGTTTAATATCTATCCCTACAAAATAACTTTTAAAAAAGTTATTCCTTGTACATTTTTTGCAGAAAAAATATAAATTTTTACAAAAAGCAATGAGATCACCTAAAAAAAACCTCACAAAGGTAAAAAAAAAATACGCCAAGTATATAAAAAATCCCAACATGTACGCAAAAAAGTTTAATATCTATCCCTACAAAATAACTTCTAAAAAAGTTTTTCTTTGAAAAATAATTTTCATACAAAATAAAAAAATAAAAAAAGATTTTCCTCTAAAAAATAACTCTAAAAAATAAAAACCTTTAAAAAATCAAAAATCAAAACTAAATGAAATCAATAGTTAACTAGCCAAGTATTTAGAAGCAATTCAGTTTATAAAGATTTGTAATTTGAAATAGTATTTGTCATAAAATCAATCTTGTATTTATAGAAATGTTATAGACAGATTCACAGATTCACGGGTTTCTATGAAATTAAAACACATTTTATTTTTATTAACAGAAATCTGATTTTCAAAATAAGTTCAACAATTTTGAATATTGTATATCACAAATTACACTATTGTAGAGTTTATTAAGGGTATTATATGCTATAATAAACAAATCATATTGTTGATGTTAAGTGCGATTAAAATTCCTTTGATTTGCAAAGTATATCTTACAGGATGTATAATTCGAAAGAAAATTTTTCATAAACTCAAAGTCGCATAAAACAAACTTACACCAAAGCAAAGTATAAAAACTTGTAAAATGTAATTTGTGATATACAATATTCAAAATTGTTGAACTTATTTTGAAAATCAGATTTCTGTTAATAAAAATAAAATGTGTTTTAATTTCATAGAAACCCGTGAATCTGTGAATCTGTCTATAACATTTCTATAAATACAAGATTGATTTTATGACAAATACTATTTCAAATTACAAATCTTTATAAACTGGATTGCTTCTAAATACTTGGCTAGTTAACTATTGATTTCATTTAGTTTTGATTTTTGATTTTTTAAAGGTTTTTATTTTTTAGAGTTATTTTTTAGAGGAAAATCTTTTTTTATTTTTTTATTTTGTATGAAAATTATTTTTCAAAGAAAAACTTTTTTAAAAGTTATTTTGTAGGGATAGATATTAAACTTTTTTTGCGTACATTATATATGTCTAGAATATATATATGTTATTCTCGCGATAGAGTAAAAAAAAAGATTAATACTTCAATAAACCAAATTTTGTTTGATAAAACGATTCTAGAAAAAAGAGAATATTTTGGTTTAAATAGCTTTTTGTATATGTTTTTATAATTTTCATTAAACATTATGTACAATAAAATTATATTTTTTATATCGTACAAGATATTTGCATTAAAAATTGTTTTTCTCTTTCCCATTCTTAAAACAAAGAGTATAAATCGTAAAGAGCAATGCTAAATAATAACTTTAATTTAAAAAGGGATTAACATAATCTTACGTAAATGTACTACAAAAGTACCGATAACAATTGATGTTTATTTCAATAGTGCGCGGTGGGTTATTGGAAAACGCTTAGTCTCTCACGACGCAGATCGGGGTTCAAATCCAAGAGATTCTGTTTTTTTTTTACTATTTTTTAAAGTTTATGATACATCATTACATACATTTATTTATTAAATGTGATTATATTTTAAGAAATATATTTAAAATATTTATGTCTTTTTCAAACTATAATTACATATTACAAATTGCAAATATATGTAAAAAAATTTTATTACAAATAAAAATAGTTTATTTTCATTTTATATATATACAATATTCTATAAAATATATATTATATAGTTTTTTACAGAAGAAAAAAATGGAAATCAAAATTATGATACACGGAGTATCGATATTAACAAAGCAACAAATCATCAAGTCTAGCAAGCACCAGAGTCTTACGTATTTTGTATTTATTCACTCTATTATCTATTATTCTACTATTATTATTGATCGTCATATAATATTTAATTGCAAGTACAATTTTAACTATAATTTAAACATATATCCATATATATATATATATATATATATATATATATATATATATACCCAGTCAGCCACGTCTGTTCTAACAGATATTGCCAAGTGCTTGCTACAAATTATTGTCAGCAAAAAGGCTACAAATTTGGTACAAGAGTTGTTATTACCGATTAAGCTGGCAGATTGCCGGCAAAAACCAAACAAAGCTTGCTAACATAACTAGACAGCAAATTGGCGGCAGAAACCATGCAAAGCTTGTTGACATGACCGACATCAGATTGTTGGCAAAAACTGAGCAAGATCTGGAGTGCGCAACCTGATGGCAAATTGGCAGCAAAAACCGAACAGAATCTGCAGCTTATTACAAAGTATTATAAAATAGTTCAGTCGCTTATCGCTATGCGGCGCGTTATTCATTATCTATACCCGTATTCAAATTCTTGTCATGAGTGTATATAAAGCCTGCAAAATGCTAATAATATTTTAATATATATATTTCTATCAGTTCAATTTTTGACACAATTCTTATACAGGAAATTCAGATATTGAACTGATTTTTGGCAAATCGGACAGATAATTGTTCGATTTTTACTTATTCGAACAATTTCTGTCTAAAAAGATCTTTAATTTTATAAATTAAATTATTTAAATTTACCTATATGTTTTAACACATTAATATATGATTTTATATAATGTTTAATTATCTAATGGTCATTTTATGACCAAAACTCATCATCATTTTGTTACTTAGGGTTGAGACTTTAAATCTATTTAAATATACTATTTTATATGAATGGCCAAAAGCTGCAGAATTTGTTCGGTTTTTGCTGACAATCTGCTGTCAGATTGTCTTGCGCAGATCTTGCACGATTTTTGCCACCAATTTGACGTCAAATCGACAAGCAAGATCTGCGCAAGACAATCTGACAGCAAATTGTCAGCAAAAACCGAACAAATTCTGCAGCTTTTGGCCATTCATATAAAATAGTGTATTTAAATAGATTTAAAGTCTCAATCCTAAGTAACAAAATGATGATAAGTTTTAATTTACCTATAAAAAGTTTTAATGGCTTCTTTTATTCATAAATCAAAACATTTCATAGTATCATCTTGTGAGCCAGATATTAACCACATAGGTTCTTCTCATATGAAAGCTCACTTTATTCACAGTTCTTTTATGATCTATAAATACATGCTCCTGTTTTGATCGAGATTGTTTATTTAAATTCCAAACAAACACTGCACCATTTGTTGCTGCTGTCGCCAGTATATGATCTATAAAATAAAATAATATTGCAACCTAAAAGGCAATCTAATATATAGTATATATGAATATAGAATTTTTAAATGTATTTAACACATAGTATTATATTGAGAAGATTAACTAAATTAAATATATATAAGTAAGATTGTGACATAAACCAGAAAAAACTCAAACATCTATTTCTTTCTAAATACATATATATGATAATTGAAGTAAATTGTTAAGTTACCATCATTGAGGTTCCAGGCAACATCATTGCAAGAAAAATTAAGATTAAAATTTTTTCCAACCCGAAGATTGCAGGCTTCTTCAAATTTATTCTCCAGTAGAATAAATATTTAAAAAACTGCAATAGAATTCACACCCATATGATACAGTTATGTTAAAAATATGAAATTTTATTCAAAACTTATGATAAACAATCCGTTATATCATAATTACTAAAATTACAATACACACACACACGCATACACATCTATCTCTCCAAAAAAATATATTATACTAAAAAAACACACCGTTACGACCGGCTATCACAACCTAGCTATTATCTTCTTCTTCTTTGTTTGATTGGCACAAATTAATTACCCACCACACGGCCAGGTGAGAAGGATTAAGTGAACAATTAGAAAGGATTCCTCTTTAGAAGGAGAAGATAAAACTCAAAAATATGATCCAAAGGACACACGCGTAACGTGTCTGAACACGTCCGTTCCCGCCCGCGGGCGGCAACGAACTTTTTTGGCTATTATCTTTATTAAGGGCTAAGGCCGATATTACATTTGTCGTACGATAAACTTTTTAAGCATATTGATTGACTGCAAAATAGAAACTTTCTTGAGTCTCTAGAAATTAGATAATCAATGCGCTTAAAAAGTTTGTCGTACGACAAATGTAATATCGGCCTCAGACTACGCATTGAAGATTGAGATCGAAGATTGAAGATTGAAATTTGACCAATTAAGACAAAGAAATTTTAGTTTCTTTTATTCCAATTAGTCAAATTCCAATCTTTAATCTTTATTTTTCAATCCATAGTCTTCAATCTTCAATCTCAATCTTCAAGATTGAAATTTGACAAATCAGAATGAAGAAATTTTAGTCCTTTTTGTTCTGATTAGTTAAATTTCAATCTTTAATCTGCAATCTTCAATTTTCAATGCGTAGTCTGATACGGGCTTTAGACAGGACCAAACATGTTTCAACACGTTAAGCCCGTATCAGACTACGCATTAAAAATGAAAGATTGAAAATTAAAGATTGGAATTTGACTAATCAGAACAAAAAGGATTAAAATTTCTTTGTTCTGATTGGTCAAATTTCAATCTTGAATCTTGAATATCAATCTTCAATGCGTAGTCTGATACGGGCTTAAGACGATCTTAAATATGAAGCAATTAAGGAGCAATCGTTTTATGTTGGATATACTTGCAGTAGACTACGGAAAATATGTTTTTCCAAGAAAATGATTGATTTTTTTTGCTAATATATCATAAAAAGATGAATTATACAAGTGGAGCGATCGCGAATATCATAATAGAGCAAGCGAGCAATTATTCTACCAAAAAATCAATAAGAAACGTTGATTAAACTCTTTGAGATATAGTTATAAACAATAGAGCTGTTATATTATGTTTGAATATTCTCGCCGTTGGCTGCTGAACCATATAGTTCCGATAGGCGGCCGATAGGTGATGACGGCGTCGCTAGGGAAATGATTAATTTGTTAATTTTCGATAAAAAATGCAATAAATCATGAAAATAATGATGGAGCAATGCGAAGCAATTAAGGAGCAATCGTTTTATGTTATATTATGTTTGAATATTCTCGCCGTTGGCTTCTGAGCCGTATAGTTCCGATAGGCGGCCGATAAGTGGCGACGGCGTCGCTTGGAAAATGATTAATTTGTTAATTTTCGATAAAAAATGCAATAAATCATGAAAATAATGATGGAGCAATATGGAGCAATTAAGAAGCAATCGTTTTATGCTGGATATAGTTGCAGAAAACTATTGGAAATATGTTTTTGAGTGAAAATGATAAATTTTACGTTTTTTGTAAGTATTCCAAAAACTACTAATTTTAAAAGGGGAGCAATTGTGGATTCTGACGGAGCAATTAAGGAGCAATCGTTTGAGCTATTAATTATAAAAAAAATATGAACTTCCAGCGCCAACTTATTTCCGGTTATATATCGACTATATATTGATGGTTACGAAATAATGGAAAGTAAAGGTTGGCACCATCTACTTTCAAGCGTTTCCACCGTCTAAATTTCGTATCAATTCGCTGCCATTCCGACAAAGCTTGTAGATCAGAGTGAGAGTGAAATGAACGCAGTCAGTCGTATTTCCATCGACTTAAATTTAGTCCTACGCCGCACTAGATGCGAATTAATACTTCGGTGGAAACTAGATCTGTGATTGATCAATTTCTTACAAATTACGACTCTATTGTAGAGGGCTGTCGTGACGCGACGCATGACGCGCTCAATGGGAACGAATCCTAAAGCCCGTATCAGACTATGCATTGAGATTAAAATTTGACCAATCAGGACAAGGAAATTTTAGTTCCTTTTATCCTGATTGGTCAAATTTCAATCTTTAATACGTAGTTTGATACGGGCTTTACGGTTACGACTACAATTTCTTCACGTACAATGGCCTTTAAAACGATGTGGGAACATTGCATGGAAATTTGTTGGGCATGCCATTTCGTGTAATTGCGTACATACAACTGCTTGTGTGTCAAATTTGCACGATTTGGACAATCATAAAAAGATATAGCGCTTCATGCGTGAATTCAAGTGAATTTTATACGGGTAAGTGAAAAACTTTTTAAACATTTGCAACCGAAGATAACAACCGTTTAGTCGAGTATTTTGCTGAAGTGATTTTCTCCAATAGAAGACACACTAGGATAACGAGTTTATAACCAAAACGAGAGCTATATTGCAAAATGCGTATTACGCATTCTTATCTCTATAGCTATTGATAAAAATATTTTATAGATTGGAGACGCAAAAATTGAATCTCTATTAGAAAAAATTATTGTTTACCTTTTTTTCTTTTTTATTAGCAATTTTATGCACATAATATTGTTATGATAGATATTTATGTTTACAAGTATTGTTAGTATAATACAATTATCAAAATACATCAGAAACAGAAACGATAGACGAGACTAATCACTTATTTATATTGATATAAATTGTTGTCTTTTATAAATAATAAGACGTTGATTTTGTTTGAATTTTAAAATTTCTCTTTTTAAACATTAATAAAGCATAATATGTAACTGTTTCATGTTGCAATAATGTTTCAGAATAGATATAAATATTGTATTTATATATTTTTTTTTAAGTTTAGTGTACATAGTGTTACTGTATATAATTATTGCATTTTAATGCAAAATTAAAAAAATATAAAATATATGAATTTTAACACATTCACTGCGAAGCGTATTTTAGCTGACTTTTTGTTCATGTCCATGTGCGGTTATTTTGTATTAGGTAAGTATCACTATAATACACATACATAATCATTTTTTAAATTTTAATAAATAAGAATATATGAATTTATTCATACCAATGTGTACTTTGTTTGTAACACTTCTATTATTATTACACGTAGTCATAATCTTGCAAATTTTACTAATTGCATATTATACATATCACAATACATTATCATATGACAGTTATCGGTGATTTAGCAGTGAATTTGTTGAAAAATCTATGTAAGAGGTATGCTAAAATACTTATGACGAGTTTTACGAATAATATAATTTGATAATATATATTCAATATATGTTTAAACTATTCTTTCTTCTTGAAAATACTAAAAGATTGGAAAGAATATGATAAAAGAGAGAGAGAGAGAGAGAGAATATGCTTCTTTTATAAATTTTTTTAAATGCCACTCAGATTTTTAAAACTATATCACAAAATATATCAACAAATTATATTATTCATAAAACTTGCTATAATTTTTTCAGGTTAATAATTAGCATTAACAAATGGGAGATACAATTATTAAAATTATTGTGTATTAAAGTTTTAGATTGATTTAACAGCTTTTAGTCTCTCGGAATACAGATAATTTTTATAATAAATATAATCGGTTGATATAAATACATTAGTATATAAGAGCTATTTTATATAAAATTAATTTAATCTAATAAATTTTATTTTAGATTGCTTAAGCAAGATTTTGTCATAACTTGACTGAAAATATGTTTGGACAAACTGGAAATACATCGTTCAGTATGTATATTTGATACATAGATAGATATCATTTTAGAGATTTCATTAAAGAAGATTTTATTAAAATGTGCACTTTTTTTGTTTAGGTGGATTTAGTACAGCAACGCAAAACAGTCCGTTTGCTCAGTCTGCATTTGGTAAACCCATTACTACAACAAGTTTTGGTAGTGGTGCAGCACCTGTCTTTGGTAGTAGCAATACTTCATCACTCTTTAGTTCTAAGCCTACAGGTTCTACCACAGGTGGCTTGTTTGGCAATACCACAACGCCACCAGCATTTAGACAGCCAACTAATACTCAACCGTCTTTTGGAGGTAGCAATTTATGAACTGTTTCATTTGCATGTACAACTAGAAAATACCTTTATGAACCACTCATGCATTTGAAACACATCAATTGTATATATATTATATATCTTATACAAAAATATATATATTTAACAATCATTTAAGGAATTTTCAAAAAAATTCCACAAAAAAACTCTAAAAGTTTCATAATATAGTATAATAATTTTTGAATTTGTAAACTTCGTAAATCA
Source organism: Formica selysi (assembly GCA_009859135.1). NCBI lineage: Eukaryota > Metazoa > Arthropoda > Insecta > Hymenoptera > Formicidae > Formica > Formica selysi. The sequence continues at coordinate 10,932,755 of CM020814.1, read as the reverse complement.
TTTATATTTTGAAAAATATATAACAAATTGCAAATGTAAACAATTCAAATTGGTTTAAAACTATTTTTTATATTATGGTTCCTTCAAAATAATTTATGTCTATTATATTAGTGGCATAAAAAATTTGGATATGGATTATCTATAGAATCTATAATTAAATAGTTTTAAGCCTTGTGTCCACGATGCTAGAATTTGGTCTGAGATATCGGTCCAAGAAACGTGTAGCCAATTAAATTACCGCTTTTCCGTAAAAACTGCAAATTGAGATGCTACACATTTCTCGGACCGAGTTCTAGCATCGTGGGCACAAGGCTTTATAAACAATAAATGTAAATTATATGTGACAAATATATATGATAATATTTCAGTAGATTTTTAAAGTTTAATCTGTATTTTTATTTTTATAGGCTTTGGGACAACGAATACAAGTACTAATCTTTTTGGTACACAGCAAAATGCAGGCACAAATCTTTTCGGTACAAATACAGGAACTTCAGCATTTGGTCAAACAAACAAACCTGGCAGTTTCAGTTTTGGTACGACATCTGGTCCTAATCTATTTGGGCAACCACAACAAAATACACAACAAACCACTCCATTTGGTCAAACCAACACTACTACAAATACGAATCTTTTTGGCACAACTGCAGGTAAATTACAAATATTATGTATATTAAATAGATAGTATGTATATTAATAGGTATTATAGAAATATACATTATATATCAATATATATTTATAATAATAATTATAATCTATAACAATAATATCTTTAAAGTTTAGATTATATTTTGATTTCTTTCTATGCAGGCTTTGGCAATACTAATACTACTACTGTACCAACTGGTACCGTAGTGAAATTTACACCTGTCATTACAACTGATTCTATGTCAAAAAATGGAATATCACATAGTATTTCTGCACGTCATTGTTGTATTGCATCTATGAAAGAATATGAATCAAAATCATATGAAGAATTACGTTTTGAAGATTATCAAGTAGGAAGGAAAGGTATATTGCAAATCATTGAATTAATAATTGTGAAAAATGAGAAAACTAGAATATATATTGAATTTTTACTTCTCGTTTTTCTCAAACAGGTCCGCAAACTGGACTTTTTGGAACACCAGCACAGACCTCGCCGTTTGCTAATACAGCAGCTGGTACTAGTACAGGTGGAACAGGTAATATATATAATATAAATATTTATGTTCATATACTTATGATCAATATTTATAAAGTAGCAAGAGTTCCAACTTATTTTGTTTGTCAAAGGATTTGGGTCAATGACTGCAGGATTTGGCACCACCAGTCAGTCGGGATCAACCGGATTATTTGGAAAACCTATTAATAATTTTGGAACACCAGCGACTACAACAACCAATAACTTTGCATTCAATTCTACACCTACCACAAATTTGTTTGGTACTAATACTCAAACAAAACCATTTGGTAGTAAGTCATATTATCTATCTCGGAAAATATATTAATTATATATATCAATATATATTATTTTTTAATAATTTTTATATATTTTAATGTTAATCATAGTTGAAAAGTTGAAGATATTAGATTTTTGTGTTTCTGATATGTGTGTGATTCCATTTATCTTATTTATTAATAACCTTTTTGTTTTATTAATAAGAGATATTTATTTTAAAAATATGAAAACTATAAAGTATACAAAGCAATACATACAAAATGTGTAAAGTATAAAATTTTATTTACAGCAGCTGCCCCGACGCCGCTTTTCGGTACCAGCAATACTAACCATACTGCTGGTACAGGTTTTGGTAGTATTAATACTGGACAGAGTACAGGTTTTGGATCTGCATTTGGTTCCACACAACCCAATCAAGTAATATACGATATACATGTTGCATGTAAAAATCAAAATTATTCTCATATTTTATGCATTTATTGCAGAGTATTGGACTATTCAATCAAAACAAGTCTGCTTTTAATATTCCATCAACATCGACTAGTACTGGTTTTACTAGTTTTGGTCAACCGGCTACAAATAATACTACTACTACTCCATTATTTGGTACTAAAACCAATACGACTGGATTTGGAACAACATCTACATTTGGTGCTGCCGCACCTTCCACATTTGGAACTAATACAGGCTTCAATTCCACTTCCAACACTGGATCCTCATTATTTAATTCTTCGTTTAAACCAGCTGGACAAACATCAGGATTTTCTTTTGGAACTACACCTGCATCTTCAACTGGACTTGGTACATACACACACATTTTTTATATATATATATTTTTTTAAATTTAATATTTTATTCAATTTATATCCAATTAACACTTGTTACTTAATTTCCAACTTTATTATCTTAATATTATACAGGCACAAATACTGGTCTGAGTTTAAATAGTGGTTCTTCATTATTTGGACAACAAAAACCAGGCAGTCTGTTTGGAAATACCGGAAGTAATACTACGTTTAACAGTCCTGGAACTTTTGGATCTTCCACCTTTGGAACAAACTCTAATATGATGGCCGGGACAGGAATGGGTTTGCTTAATGGAGGGTAATACAATGTTTATACATTTATTTTTAAAATAATAAATTTTATTTATTTGGATTAGGGAAATCTTTTAATTGCTCAAATTTTCAATAATTATCTGTATTAATGTGCGTATATACATAATAGTGTGTAATATACATTAAGTGATTTTACAATTTGCATTCGTAATTTTAATGACATATTTTTGAGCTCAAATCAAACGAAAATCTCAAAAAAGATGAAAATATCGAGACTAACATTTTTTTAATGGAAAGAGTTCTTAAATTTGATATGTTATATCTATATAAAAAAATATATATAGTACTATAAACACATTTTTTTTTAATGGCTATATGTTTAACTTAAAATGGTTTTTATTTTTTACATCAGTATTGCATGAATATAATTTGTCGATAGAAGTAAGTAAATCTTAACAAATGTTTGCATTTGTATGAACATATTTGTCATTGCATATTATCGAGTTTTATGAAATCTATTTTTTAATATACAGGGTGTCCCACCAAAAGTGGCCACTTCCTTTTATCTTTTAAACTTAAAGAGATAGACTGTAACAAATATATATCAAATTAAATGGTTCAAACTGAACTCTATTGTGAACATAATGGTTGCTTCCAAAAGTTATCTGTGTTAACGAATGGAGAGATATGCATAATTTTGTTATATTAATGTGAATATTTTGATATGATAAAAGTTGTAGCACTGTTTGGAATGAATACAATGATATATGATATAATATAAATATTTTATACAGGTGTCTCACAACCTCCGTACAATACTTTAATGGTGTATTCTCGAGATAAAACAGAGTCAAAAATTCTAATATAAAAATTTTAAGGCTGCAATAGTTTTTGAGTTATAAACGATCAAAGTTTGCCAATGATATCACGTAGAGCTCGCGCGCTCAGATCTGTAACTACACATACACGCGTACCGATCTGTCATCTGTTATTTTACAAATCAGGTAATATTGATTTTTATTGCACAGCTGATTTGATTGTTTCTTATGTGTATGAATACCATATACGGTGGTCAGCTGATATTAACGAACTATAAATGTTGTACATAAAATATTTAATTTTTTCTTAAATAACGATTTAAATGATTGATTAATTATTATATTTAAATAAAAATATAAACTTAATATTTTCACACTTAAAAAAATTTTTTAACTTTTTTTCGTTTTCAGCATAAAGTCGACTGTTCCATAGAGCATTGATGTATGTACTTTAATCGTGTAAAAGCGTTTGTAATTCTATATAGCCATTACAAAAACTGGTAAATTCAAAAAATTGCGTTCGGTCGGTAGTTTAAGATCCCCTTCACTTAATATTTTAAAAAACGAAGTTTATTTTTGTTTTGATCGCGCGGAGAAGTTTTGTGGAAATAAATTTATTTATTTTATCTGTCAACAATAACAGATGACAGATCAGTGCGTGTGTAAATGTAGTTACGAGCCTGAGGGTGCAAATTCTACGCAATATTATTGGCAAACTTTGATCATTTATGATTCAAAAACTATTGTAGCTTCGATATTCTTGTATTAAAATTTTTTACTCCATTTTGCCTCTAGAATACACTATTAAAATATTGTACGGAGATTGTAAGACACCCTGTATATATACGTATTTTATCAACTTGAAATATCGTGGGCGACGTCTACTTTTTCATTTTCGGCCCTGCGATATGGCCAACTTCGGATTGAATTTTATGATCAAAAGGCCGTGTTCCGATATTAACTGCCAGTATTGAAAATCTATAGTATATGTGACGTAAACTAGGTAGATGTCACCCGCGATATTTCAAATCGATAAAACTCTAATATATAAAATATTTACATTATATTATACATCGTTATATTCGTTTCAAACAGTGCTACAACTTTTATCATATCGAAATATCCACATTATTATAAAAAAATTATGCATATCTCTCCGTTCGTTAACACAGATAGCTTTTGGAAGTAACCACTATGCTCACAATAGAGTTCAGTTTGAACTATTTAATTTAATATATATTTGTTATGATCTATCTCTTTTAGTTTAAAAGATAAAAGAGGGTGGCCACTTTTGGTGGGACACTCTGTATATTATATTAAAAAGTAGAATACTGATTAATATACATATACATATATATTGAATAAAACACTTTTACCATATGAAAGAAGTTGATTATATGACATTTTATGACACATTATATTTAATATTCTATAATATTTTTACATTATTATTATTATTTTTACATACAGTATAATAGTCATTTGTGTTTAAATATGATTTATTCAATGCAACATTCCAGCATCATTGTATATGTAATTAGTTTTAACATCATAAAGAGATGGCAAGAACACGAACAAGACTTATATCATTATGAGATGTATGTACTGTGCCTGACAGTGCAAATTTTGGATTATCTTATCGATTTATTATCAGATTTAAACATTTCCCATTTAAAAAATATCGATGTTTTTATTTTCGGATTTTCTTATTTAAGCTCAGAAATATATTCTTACAGTTGCAACTTATGGGATATTTTGTGTTTGCGTGTACTTTTTTAAAGCGTGCATGTACATGTGTGTGTATTTATTATGTGTATTTATAATTGTGTGTGTATATTAATTGAATAAACATTTATTTTATAGAATGGTATCTAATCAAACTAAAACAAACGGTTTAGTACCAGTACATCAACAAATCTTAGCTCTCGTTTCTGCACCATTCGGTGATTCACCATTATTAAAGAATCTTTTACCAGTAAGTATTGTATCTTATTTAATGATTATATTGAAACAAATAAAAAAATATGTTATTGTAATCTTTATTTTTGATTTTTTCTGTTTTTATAGGCATCTGGAAAGACCGAAGAACTTTTAAAACCTACAAATCCAACATCAAAGATACTTAATAGTCCACATTACAGAGTTACCACTAATAACAAATCTCCAAAAATCAAGGCAAAAGTCGTCAGCTCTGTACAATTATCTAAGGTAAATTTACTAAATTATTTAAACATTCTTCAAACATTTATAACATTGAAAATTATCGCAGAAATATTTTCACATATAAATACGTTATAAAACGATCAAAACGACTTCAGTGATACAGATCAATGATTAAAAATAGGCTTAAATGGAGCTAAATGCATTTACCAATGCATGTATTAATCAAAAAAATATAATGTGATTAATATGATAATTGAAGCAAAAATTTCGATTCTTGTTTGGACTCTTCTTAGTGATATGAAAAAGCCATTAGTATAGAAAACATTAATTCTACTGAAATCCTCGTGATTCGTCAATAAATAAATAAATAAAGATTCCTTCGATTTCAAGTTGTCATCTACTGTATAATTTTTCCAAGAACTTCTGGAAGAATGAACTTCTTGAAATAAATCAATAGAAAATTTTTTACTTCTGAAGTTTCCATAATGGAGCAACAACCATAAAACAAATTCATTATAAGTTTAGTTAATTCACCAAGAATGGCATTCAAAGATCAGTGATTACAGATTATAGAGTTCAATGAGAATCATGACTTTTTGATTGAAAAAACGAAGAAATTGCAGGAGCCCTGTTATACAAGAAGAATAATTTCTGACATGTTACATGTTACAATTTAGTCTTAACTTGTAGAGTGACACTAAATTATTAAATGCCCTTATCTATCTCTCTATAATGAATAAGTTTAATAAGATTTGAAATCATCACAGTTTCTTTGAACTTTGATAATTTCTGGATGTCATCCATTTAAGATTGATAATTCTACTGTTGATTTTCCTGCTAGTAAATCAAGTTAACTAAAGTTGTAATAATGGTTTTATTATTTGATCATTGCTCCATTATTATAGAAATTTTAGGAATAAAATATTTTTTATTAATTTTACTTGAGATTCAACATTTTTTCATAAATTCCTGAGAAAACATGTTAATAGATGACAGCTTAAGAATTGAAGGAGACTGTATGTTTTATCCCTCTATTAGTCGCAATATTTTGCAATTAAAGTACTAGGATAGACAAAAAAAAAACATAAACTGAAATGTTAATAATATGGCTTAAAATAAATAATGACAAAAATTATTTTTTGTATTAAAAAAATTTTTGCTTTCTTTCTTTTAATGTTATACAACAGTTATAACGAGTATCTATTGGATATTGTGACTAATATCTATATAAAAATATGTGTAGATAGGTGTTATAGGCAGGTGTTATACCTAACACAGGATAACTTTCATAACATACTTTCGAATATACAAAAAATTTTAGGCTGTTTTAAATGTGTGTTACATGAAAGCGTTAGTACGAGTGACTGTTATCTTTCTCAGCTGAAGCGTCTTTGAAATAATCGCGCTTTTTCGGCTATGTTTGTCATGAAAATTTGGAGGGGACCACTCTGGTTCACAGAGGGATTAGTCAAACAATAGTGAAAGAAATTTTTCTCAATATACTTACAGTTAAAATATAGAACTGATATGATGAATTTTGCCTTATGGGAAACATGAGGAAAAAGTGTGAAAAAAATTGAAGAATTCTTTCATTTTTAGCTGCCGAAACGCAGTTTCCAATATTTTTTAGTTTAACAAGTAGCAAAATATTCATAAAAGATTATTATACGAAAAACCATAAAAATTAAAAAAATCAAATTTTTTATTATTTTAAAGGTTTTCACGCCTATTAAAAATTTGTATTATATATACTTTATGTTAAGTAAAATTTTTTTAAAAGTTCCACAGAGTTCTTTTAAACTAGCACTTCTATAATTGGCGAATTTCAAACAAAATTGTTCATTATCTCGAAAACAATTGAGTTGCGTACCCGTGTTGACCAAAATTTTTTTTGTTTTAATGTTACGTTATTTATTAGTTTCTATATTTCTAAATTTTTTACCATTATTTTTAATACACTCTGTATGCATAAATAATTGCATTTAGCCTTTTTAATTGCATTGATAAATATGATATTTTTATTAAACGCAATAATAATTTATTTTGTCATAAATAACTTATGTTTCTAGAAATCTTTGTTTGATGGTCTCGAAGAAGAAGATCCTGTGCTAACAGAAGCTTTCCAACCCCGGCCAAATGCAAAACGATTGGTATTACGGCCAAAATCGGCAACAAATTCCTCGGTTCAGTCTCCTACAGAAAACGGAGAGTCTGTGGCGAGAAATAATTCCATGGATGATAAAGCAGATACATCAAATTTAGTACACAGTAACAACATTGAAGTTAATAACAAAGAAAATCACAGTCAAGATAATAATCGAATTGCAAATGATCGACGATCATCTACATCTTGGTAAGATAATAATATTCATATATCTTTTAGATTCTCTTTTCTCATATCTTTTAATTTTTGCTTCCTCATAGATGAAGGTTTGTTTTTGTGAAAAAATTTTTTTCTGAGATTTTAATGCCAGTGTGTTCAGAAAATTCTAAAACGTCAAAAAATCACATTTAAAAAAAATGTCCGTATGTGTGTATGTGCACCAAAAGGGCGTGGTTGCTCTAATTTCCGCAAATTTTGAGATATCGGGATAAATATTTTTACATGATTAGAGTATCATTAAAGAATAGTTGGCATTGAAATTGGCGAGGATCGGTGAAAGGGTTCATCTTTTATAAAATTTTGAATTTTTTGGGACATGTCTGTACAGGCTCTAACTTCCACAAATTTTGAAATATCTTTGTCTATGAGGAAGCCAACATTGAAAAACTCACTTGCTTTAAGGAGCTTAAGCTTTGTGAGCGAAATAAAATAATGAGGAAGCAATGTGCAAGTTTCTAATTTGCACAATTTTCATCTTGTTTAGAAATGTTTGTTCTTTTTTTTTTAAGAAATTATTGTAAAAAAACACTAAGAAAATATATAAATAATTTGAGCAATTTATGTGTAGGTTGAAGTCAACACTACCACGGAGAAATAAAGTTCCAGATGATGAATTACTTGAGGCCCAACGATCCCCATTTTCCGCAACAAATATACCCGAAGAAGTGAATAACACAGTGGCGGAATTTAGACCGCAAAATAATACATCAAATGTGAATCATTCTGATACGACTAATTCGATTGAAGTGCCGTTAAATTCTACTTTCGATGATAAAAGCTCTGCGAATCTTACCATGCAAAATGCAGGTAAATATTTTCAAATTAGTTTAATAAGAATTTTATGTATAATAAAAGGCACGCACGCACGCACCGTTTTAAATAAGTTTAAAAAACATTTCTTTTTTTCATTTTTTTTAGATTCGAGTCAGGAAACGAACGAAAATTCATTTTTGATGCTGCAATCAAACTGGAATTTAAATATGGCTAAAGTTATACTACGACGAGCGGGCTATTATACCATTCCATCGCTCGATAAATTAGACGATTTTGTTTGTGGCGAGACATGTATCGTACCAAACTTTACCATTGGCCGCGAAGGTTATGGCAATGTCTACTTTCCAGATTCGTTCGATGTGTATGGTTTGAATCTCGATGAAATCGGTAAGTCATACAGATTAATCTATAGAGTGTCTATTTTTTGGAAAAACATAGGAAACCTGGAATTCTCAGGAACTTTTTTTGTATTTGAAACAATCAGAAAATTCTCATGGAATTTTATTGGGACTCAAGGAATTTTTTAAAAAATTTACTCTGATAATTTCGCTCTTATTGTAAGCAATATATTGGCAATCTGCCAATAAACCAAGTGAATTATGTGTTTAAAATATATTAGAAATATATATCTATCTCTCTCTGTTTATATATATATATTCAATGTCTTAACAAAATATTGAATATGTAAATGTTTTTTATTGTAATTTTTAATGATAAAAAGTATAAATTTATGCAAGTGAAAAATGTTTATCTTATGAAAGCTATTCATTTTTTTTAGTACATTTGCAAATGTAGCACTTGAAACTTAACTGACTCTGTATTTTTTTTTTCATATAAGTAAAAAGTATTAGAACATGTACAATACAATAAAGCAACTTATTTTAAAAAGTTGCTTCAAAAAATCTTTTTAAAATATTCTTTTTACCTGGAATTTTGAACAAAAATATCTGGAAGGTCAGAGAGTTTTTAAGAAATTTTTTACAAGATTTGAGAGAGTAGACACATTTTGAATTTCAAATTTTTTTATACATATGCATATTGTTATCATATAATATATCACAATATGTATTATTCCAGTTTTACCGTGTAGTTGTCATACTATTAAATTAAGTATCTATACCGCGATATAGTAAAGTTTAAATATTTTGTTTTTTTAAAGTAGAGATTGTATTGAATAATATTTTGCATTTTTTTTGTTGTTGTTATAGTTCACTTCCGTCATAAGGAGGTGATCATTTATCCTGATGACGAAAAAAAACCACCGGTGGGGCAAGGTTTAAATCGAAGGGCACAAGTTACATTGGATAAAGTATGGCCACATGATAAATCGCTACACGAGCCAATCACAGATCCGCAGCGACTTGCCGCGATGAATTATGAGGGAAAATTGCGCAGAGTATCCGCGAAGCATGATACTCGTTTCCTTGAATATCGACCGGAGACCGGCTCCTGGGTGTTCAAAGTTGAACACTTTTCCAAATACGGTCTTAGCGATTCGGACGAAGATGACAACCAAGTTCCGTCAGCTTCGGAAGCGAAGAAACTGAAGGGGTTTCCCGTTTCCTTGCAAAAAGGAAAGATTGGCGATCCATCAACGGCAACGAGTAAAGATGCAATCAATGGAGCAATTAATGGAGCAATTAATGGAACAGTTGGTGGCACAAAGATAGAAAACGCCAAGCATTTAGACAGCGTTGAGAGCAATTTTTTAGGGGAAACTCAGATTCGATTCGCTCACGACGATCGCGATAAATGGGAAATGGTTATCCATCCAGTTAGGGATACTCCGGTCGGCCGTTCTGTTTTCATTTCTAGAGATTATAGTTACGAAAAACGGATGACTGTCAGCCCGGTCGGTGATAATGCTCGAGTCGCTGGTACAGACAGCCACAAAGTGCAACTTATGAAGGCGAGTTTCTTTGATACAAACGATGAAGATATGAGCGAGGAAATCAATCACGACATATTTCCCTCCGTACAGAAAACTCTGACCCGTTATTTTCCGGATGTTACGGAAATTAAGAACGACGAAGCTTTGTGCAACACTACAACGTTGCGATCAAGTATTATCATGAATGAAATACCGTTTTCCACGAGCCAAGAAAATTTACTCTCTATATCGGGCAAAAAGTTGCAGCTGTCGTGCGTCAATGCAAGAAACAAGCAAGCAATTATCGAGAGAGTAATCCCGCCAATTGCAGCTACTCCAGTTACGAGTGTATTAAAGTATCACTATGAAATTGTACCACTCAAACAATCAAGATTGAACAAATTGCGATTTCGCTGCATTGCCGACACTGGTATACAGATGGGCAGAATGTTCCGACCGAGTTGGGGAGCCGGATTGACATTATTGTCCTTAAGCACGCAGGAACAGGCAACTAAGGTGCAACTACAAAGCACATTCAGTCAACTAAGTCATTATGTTTCCGGTCGTTTAGCCGATGATATTACATCAACGGCGATCGTTCAACGTCTGCAGATTCTGAGCGGTGACGAGCACGACATAACAATGTTCAAAGATAGCATAGAGCGTCATTTGAGGATCCAGCTGGATCATTGCGTGATGGGTCACGAGAGAGATTGTCCTATTTTCAATGTAGCGACCGATAATGCAAATAGAGCGTTGCAATTGCATTGCACGTTGGCGCAGGATCTCGTGGAGAAGGAGCAAAGATTGAGCGAGAACATCAATGATGAACATCGTAGCATCGCTGAACGATCATTTCGTCAATACGCGAGTATCGTGTGGACGTTGTGCGTGGCGCTTTGGGGAAATTATACTGATCAGGATGTAACTAGTAATGCCAACGAAGAACATTATAATGTCATGGTGAGGAGGGAAGCGGTAAGCGAATGGTTAAAGAACGTGGTACAGAAAACGGTCGAGCAAGAAATAAAAAATGTCGACGGTGAAATTAAGAATTCCCATGAGAAGATGATACTATCGCTGCTCTCGGCTTGTAAACTCGAGGACGCTTGCCAGGAAGCACGAAAAGCTGGAGATCATTGTCTGGCATTGTTGATGGCGCAACTACGAGGCGGCATGCCAGTCAAGGAACTTATTAAACAGCAACTTGCGTTGTGGCAACAGACCGATGTAGACGAAAATCTCACAATCGATCGTCTGAAATTGTTCATGTTGGCGGCGGGTGAACCGCTCATCTCCAGCAAACATGGAACTATCAATGTGTGTGAAGATTTGGATTGGAAGCGGGCCTTTGCCATTCATCTCTGGTACTTATCGTCGCCAACGTGTTCAATCACGGACGCCTTGGATCTTTATGAAGCGTCGTTCAACATGACAGAGTATACTCAAATATACGCGGCGATACCAGAACCTGAATATAGAAAAAATGATTATGATGCCGAGTTAAGTAATGACAAGCAAATATACGATCTTTGCTTTCATCTGTTGAAATTATACTGTACAGGAAATCACGATCTCGGAGAACTTTTGAATCCGTTATCCTATACCGCCAATCCTTTGGATTACAGACTGAGGTAATTTTAAATCAAAGACATTATTTATAATTTGACCGAATAAGCGTTGAATCGTATAATAATTAATTCTAGCACGATCAACAGCAAAAAAACAAGATCAAATATGGTTTTAATAATAGGTGTATCAGAAATCTTAATGTTGAAATATATTATTTAGATTTGAAAAAAATATGGTCGTAAATATTGAGATGTATCAGAAATGTCTTAATGTAGAAATATCAAAAAGAATTTTTGGAAAGATTTAACAATCAAATTGAAGGAATAAAGGCAAATAGAAACCGATTGCAAGTTACAAAATTATAGTAGAAAAATTACAATTTTATTTAAAAAAAATAATTCTGGATAAATAACATGTAAGAAATAAAGAGCACTTATAATATACGAGAGAAAGAGAGATCATAAATTTTGTAATCAAATTGAGATCAAGAGATCATCTAAAATAAAAATCAAAACGTCTTGCAACTTTTTGGATTTATTTGATGTATGAGATGACGAATATATATTATTAACTTTTCACATTTATATTTTTTTGGCAGCTGGTTAATACAACAAATACTCGTAGCTCTGGGTTATACGCATCTTTCCGATCATGTTGCCGCATTAACGCATACGAATTTTGCGACCCAATTAGAGGCATACGGACTTTGGCATTGGGCGATCTTCGTGATGTTGCATCTACGAGATTCGTCTAGACGACAAATTGCTGTAAAGGATCTGCTATTACGTCACATTGAAATAGACGATTCTCCGGAATATGTGAAACGTGAACAATTTCTGAAGGAAGAGCTTGGTATATCGTCAGTTTGGATTCATCAAGCTAAAGCCATCAAAAGTAGCATCGATAAAAGGTACTTAGTATTAAGATTTTTGTGTTTTTATTGCAGCCATATTGGGTTGTATTTCAAAATTTACTCCTTAGAGTAGAGTAGCATTCGATTGACCAATCAGAATAAAAGAAATAAAGAATTCTTTGTCTTAATTGATCAGTCAAATGCTACTTTACTTCAAGCAGTGAATTTCAGAACGCAACTTTGAATTATGACATTAGAAGCGAGAAATTATATAACTTTCTATTTTTTACGAAATACATCAAAATAAATAAATTTTTTAAATACGGTCTCTCGTGTTCAATAATATGGATTAACGAAAAACTCTCTTGTTGATTGTTAATTAATAAATAACTGTAAATCTTAGTCACCATAAATTTATTTATTTTCGGTTTATTTTCGCTGAAAATTTAGGACATATGCACAAGTGATTTATAAATGAATTTTTAAAATAGGAGAGCAAAAAAAGTTTTTGGTGTATTTTATTAATTTTTATTATCAAACATGAATAGTAACATCTAAAAAAAGTTATTTATTTCGATGTATGTTGCAAGACATAATTCATTATCAATAAAAGAGTCTTAATGTGTGTGTGTGTGTGTGTGTGTGTGTGTGTGTGTGTGTGTGTGTGTGTGTGTGTGTGTGTGTGCGTGTGCGTGTGCGTGTGCGTGTGCGTGTGCGTGTGCGTGTGCGTGTGTGTGTGTGTGTGTATATATATACACGCACGCACGCGCGCACGCACGCACGCACACACATATATATATATTGGAATATATTTATATAAATTTTAAAAACAAGAATTGCTATATTATACATACATGCGTACTCATTCGTCAATTCAAAAAAATTCTAGGCATATTTACAGAATTTCGATATGCAATTTTTAATTTTTTGCAGGTTTGGTGAAGCAGCTTGGTATTACATTCAGGCCGAGCAATGGGCTCAAGCTCATGAAATTATTATAGAGCATCTGGCAGCTGATGCTATAATAAATGGTATTATTTTTTTTTTCACACATTAATGTAGTATATTATAGTATATTACAAACAATGATTCTGATACATGATACAATGATACATAAAACTGAGTATTAAGAGCCATTTCATCGATTTCAATGACCTCGTAGTATGTTATGGAGAAAATGTCACTGTGTGTGATTGTCCCCACTTGGCCAAACATTAAATGTCGCTAACTTATAATTTTGAAATTATAAGCATTAAAAGTTGAAAGTCTACCCCACATCATTCAATGTATCGGGCGCAAAACGAGATCTAAAAATGTACAGTTTTGCATAGGTTTCCGACTTTCCACACAAAGCGAGATCCACATCATAGTCTATTGTTTCAAATGCAAAATAAAATTTAAAAACATCTAATTACTTTCTGCATTAGGCCCCAAGTTTGTTAGAACAGATGTTGCCATGTGTCTGCTATAAATTTTTACCTGTAAAAAGGCTACAAATTTAATATAATATGTTAATTTCGATTATGTCAACGGACTGTCAGCAGAACTGTAACAGAGCCTACTGACACATACTTTATCAATGACATCAGTAAAGTCATCCTTTAATATTCAATTTCAACCGAACAATTTTGCAAAATATTATTCTATTTTTCAGAAAACTATGAATATTTGAAATCATTGTTAATTCCACTAATACCAGCCGAATGTAGCAGTACAATTAACAGTTGGGCATATCAAGGACAGCTCTTGTGGGAATATATGGAAATAACTAATGAAATCCAAAATCTGTTAAAATCTACTCCGGATTACCATGGAATAACTTATCAGTTGGAAGCATTAAAGCCACGGTTAACGAGCTTGTGTCATAAGATCGATCAATTCCCATGTCCAACTGCTAAACATAGGTGCGTCAATACATATTATTTTCAGCCATTATTTTCTCAATCTATATTAATGCAATTTTTCATATTTCTAGATTATGTCAAGCCGAAATTGCAAAAAGAACTCTACATTTGGCTAGAAATCTGTTATTACTGCAGAAAAATGAAAAGAAATCTGTCACAAAGTTGTTAGTTCGTCTAATATCTCAGTTACCGTTACCAGAGGATTATGCGCAGCAAGAACTTCGACCCATCGTAAATATGCGCGTAACTGAAATAATGTCGCAATGAATAACACACATAAGTTAATTTATTAATTATGTAGTTGTAAAGCTTTTACATCTCTAATGTAACAGAAGATACGATGATTTTTTTAATTTTCCTTGTACACAATTAAGTTATAATTTCACACAGATAAGTATAAAGTTTGTTTTAAAACTCTTCAGCAATCCCTTGATACAGTATATATATACAGGGAATAACCGTTTCTCCTTAAAAGATCGTATTCTTGAATCAATTTTAAGACAATTTTTCCTTTACGAAAATTTTGTCTGAAGCTTAGTTTTTAAATTATAAAAAGAAATAGTTAGCGAATTACGGGACGAATACAGAAGGTAGGCAGGGGTGGCGCAACTCACCGTCCGATGCAGGCGCTTATGTGAGGCGCTCGCTACAGCTGATCGAGCGCTGTTTGCTACACGCGATGGGTGTGTGTGTGCGTGTGCGTGCGTGCGTGCGTGCGCGCGTGTGTGTGTGTGTGAGAGAACGTGTATGTGTGTATATTACGCGTACACATTCTCACATACACACACCCATCGCGTGTAGCAAATAACGCTCGATCAGCTGTAGCGAGCGCCTCACGTAAGCGCCTGCATCGGACGGTGAGTTGCACCGCCCCTATCTACTTGTCCCATAATTCGCTAATTATTTCTTTTTATAATTTAAAAACTAAGCTTCAGACACAATTTTCGTAAAGGAAAAATCGTCTTAGAATTGATTCAAGAATACGACCTTTTAAGGACAAACGGTTGTTCCGGATCACCCTGTATAACAGGTAGCGATATAATAAATCACGTAATTCTCATACAATAGATAAAACTGGAAATTATAAAAACTTAAAATACATTAACACGTGATCATTTAGATCTTTTTTATATTTTTATTGTGATTCGCGCACAAAATTATTAAGTAACTTAAGAAGTGTATATGACGATATATATAATGCAATCCAGTAGAATGTAGGTGAAGTTAAGAAATAATTCTGTATTCTTTAGAGAAACATTTCATACATATATTTTTTTTTGTACAATATATTATCACTTGATAAAGGATAAAATTGGACATCTTTTAAAACATAGTTTGAAATACAACTCTTCTGGAATGTATTTTGTATGACATATATCATATAATATAATCATTATTTGTTCATGTATAGTATATATTCGTATATTCAGATACTTCTTTTCTAGCTAATGAAATTTAGATAAAAATATGAATCGATGTAATTAGTAAATATAATATGTTTTTCTACGTACGCGCGACAGACTTGTACATTATGCTAAGTTGAAAATATTCAAAGAGATGTATTTTGGAAAATTCTTGACGATATGCGCGCGCAAGAATTTTTTCCATTATTGGCGGAACGGATACTTTTATGAATGGAAACGAAAATAATTATATGTGGTTACGATAGAGGAAAATGATAGAATACATGTATGTGTATAAGGAATATTTGTATAAATGAAATTAAGTTTTTCACTCTTTTTAAAATTGAAATAAATAAAAAGAAATATCTCCTCTTAGATACACACGTACGCACGCACGTTTCTACACACACGCTGCGCGCGCACACCACACACACATATACACGCACGCACGCGCGTACACACATACACATATACACATATACATACCGTTTCTGCATATTATAGGCAAAAGTTTAAATGGAACACATTTTGTATACGAATATAAATACAGCACAATATAAAAATTAAATATAGATATATACAACTGTCATAAAAATTTTCTTTTATTAAATTTAGATTTATTATTTGAAGATATATAACATTTATAAATCTGTTTACATATTTCCTACGATTTACAACTACATAAATGATTTCTTATCACTCTTCAATGTGAACGGATCCGTTAAGTACACATTGAAAACTTTTTAATGGATATATATATATATATATATATATATATATATACAGGGTGTCTTAGACCACCCGTACACCCCTTTTCTTTCAAAAACTAAGCATTTTAGAGAAAAACGTTTGAACAAAAATTGTATGGTTTTGAGGGGAACATAAGATGGTGTCATTGATTTGACCTTGGATGGCATCGTTAAGGTCAAGTCAAGGACACCTTTAATTTCTTAAATGGAATCCCCTATTTTTTATTACATATTCTTGTAGCTTACCTCGAGAGCTTTTCAAAACACTATAATAAAATATATTTTCATTAAGTACTTTTTGAGTTATTTTATATTTTAGTCTGACATATTCTGATATAAAAATTAAAATATTTCGTAAAATATTCAGTTTTTTATAATCTTACCGTAATACTTTTATGTACAGAATAATGAGACAAATCAATTAGTATAAAAAAAATTATTATTTTTAAGAAAAAGTTGTAATTATTTACAATGTATTTTTTTTAAACAATTATTTGTTTTTTTCTTTACACTAATTGATTTGTCTCATTATTCTGTACATAAAAGTATTACGGTAAGATTATCGAAAACTAAATATTTTACGAGATATTTTATTTTTTATATCAAAATATGTCAGATTAAGATATAAAATAACTCAAAAAGTACTTAATGAAAAAATACTTTATTATAGTGTTTTGGAAAGCTCTCGAGGTAAGCTACAAGAATATGTAATAAAAAATAGGGGATTCCATTTAAGAAATTAAAGGTGTCCTTGACTTGACCTTAACGGTACCATCCAAGGTCAAACCAATGACACCATCTTATGTTCCCCTCAAAACCATACAATTTTTGTTCAAAACGTTTTTCTCTAAAATGCTTAGTTTTTGAAAGAAAAGAGGTGTACGGGTGGTCTAGGACACCCTGTATATACACCTATGTTTTCTTATCAGTAAACGCACATTCTAATATTTATTCCATCTATAAGAAAAAATATCAGAAAAAGATTTTTTTAGAAAATTAATATTTTATGCACAAAATGATTTCTCATAAAAATCTAGATATATATTGTGCTTTATTTTATAAATTCGTATTTTTTAATATATGAATTAAAAGAAGCTTAATATCAACAAAAATGTATATTTTTGTTCAGATATCGGTCTTGTACTCGTATCAGTGGCAACTGATATGTTTATCTTAATATCTATTCTATGGATTAACACAAACTTTCTTTCTACTTTATAAGATCAATTACCTTTGAATTTAAATGATTTTTCAAATAAAAGTATTTATGTATGTACGGTGTGTGTATATGTATGTGTGTGTGTGTGTATATAAAAGACATTTGCATAAATTTTATCTTTTAAAATCAATACAACTTCGTTTATAAAGTAAAAGTATGCATGTATATATATATATATATATATATATATATATATATATGTATGTATGTATGTATGTATGTATGTATATATATATATATATATATATATATATATATATATATATATATATATATATATATATTTGTTTATTCACCTACCTTACATAAAAATATAATTAATCAATTATTAATTGCCAAAATCAAAATTATCGAGAAAAAGTTATATTCACTACAAAATCATAAGCTAATTATTTATTTCTTAATTACTATATTTTAATTAAATATTTTGAGAAATTATTTTAAATGATTGAGAATCGACAAATGATCAACAATTAGCCTTGTGCCGAGTATATCTAGAATTCGTTATACATAGATATTCGATTCTCAACAATTTTATCCCTAAATAGCTCTGACAAAACGAGATTTTTCACGTCCCAGCTATTATACAATCTGCGCGCATAACGCTATTCCTGCCGTACTTGGACAAGTATAATATGATGTTACTTCGCCTCGCGCCGTCAGGAAAGGCTCTCGCTGTCTTTATGTAAGATATAGATATATGTTAAATCAATGATACCGGGCTTGCGCCGCGTTAAACTCCCGTAACGTGGCGTAAGGTTGGAACTGCCACCCCCGCCAACGAAACGGTGCCGGGTACCGGGCAGCCTCTCCCTCCACCATCTTCTGTCGCTTTTATCCCTTCTTTCTTCTCCTGCGTGCTCCGTATCCACCACCTGCCACCTATACTCTTCTCACGCAATATACCCCATTACTCCCTTTTGCCTTTCCCATCTTTCGATACCGCGACTCGCGAGACTCCAAGCTTTACGAAACGAATTGCAATGGCCGAGAAAGCTTCAACAAATTTTAGCGATTTCAGTCTAGCAGTGGTTGCTGACATGCTGATATTATCGCTATCGCTGCTATGGGTGTTTCATTAAAAGGGTTCTTTATAACTTTTTGCAGCATTGCCGCAGAAGTAGTAGAAAGATTCACACTTCTTCTCCTCCTCATCCCTTCTCGCTGAAATAAAACATACTCTCA